>ML302202.1:0-52876 GCA_005239505.1 Nicotiana paniculata | reverse complement strand
GTTCATGATTGATAGAGACGATTAATTAAGCTATAAGAAGTATCGGAGAAAGAATTCACCAACGGGGGAAACCATAACCTTAGACCTTTAATATTATTGTTTACATTAAATTGTTAGTTAATTACTAGTTGATTATTTTGTTAGTAGAATTAGTTAACCAACACAAAGTGATAGTCAAAAGTGTTGAGAAACTTGATTAAACACCAGTTTAGTATTTAATAAACTCAATTGATACGTTCAATTCCTCGTGGGATCGACTTTGGGCTTAATACCCCAGATTTATATTTGCAACGCCCGTTTAGTCTTTATAGAAGACATAGTTGAGCGTGATCACTCAGCTTACCCTTCTTCCTAAACCTCATGAAGCCCTTCATGGACTGAGTTGTCTCCTGAATCACCTTCACCTTATCCAGGGCGTCCTGGACCAAATATGTACCCAACAATCGTGCCTCGCCCGGCTCAAACCATCCACTGGGGACCGGCATTGTCTACCATACAAAGCCTCATACGGCGCCATCTGAATGCTGGACTGGTAGCTGTTATTATAAGAAAACTCTGCAAGTGGAGAGTATCGGTCCCATGACCCTCCGAAATCCATCACACAGGCACAGAGCATATCGTCAAGAATCTGAATCATGCGCTCGGACTGCCCGTCCGTCTGAGGGTGAAAGGTTGTACTCAACTCTACCCTAGTGCCTAGCTCCTATTGAACGGCTCTCCAGAACCATGAAATGAACTGTGTACCTCTGTCTGAGATGATAGATACTGGAATACCGTGGAGGCAAACAATCTCCCTGATATAAATCTCTGCCAACCTCTCGGAGGAGTATGTAGTCAACACAGGAATGAAATGGGCTGACTTAGTCAGCCGATCCAAAATCACCCAAATAGCATCGAACTTCTTCAAAGTCTGAGGAAGTCCAACAACGAAGTCCATGGTGATCCGCTCCCACTTCCACTCCGGAAGCTCAATATGCTGAAGTAACCCTCCCGGTCTATGATGCTCATACTTGACTTGCTGACAGTTGAGACACTTGGCCACAAACTCCACTATATCCTTTTTCATCCTTCTCCACCAATAGCGTTGTCTCAGATCTTGGTACATTTTCGCGGTACCCGGATGAATGGAATACCGTGAGATATGGGCCTCCTACAGAATCAACTCCCGAAGCCCATCCACATCACACAAATCCGACCCTACATCCTCATCACACCGTCATCTCCTATAGTCACATCCCTGGTGTCACCTCGTTGAACCCTGTCCTGAAGAACCAGAAGGTGGGGATCATCATACTGGCACTCTCGAAGGCGATCATAAAGAGAAGACCAAGCCACCACACAAGCTAAAACCCAGCAAGGCTCCGAAAGATTCAACCTCACGAACTGACTGGCTAAGGACTGAATATCTAAGGCTAAGGGCCTCTCAACTGCCGGAAGATATGCCAAACTCTCTCCCCGGCGACTCAAGGCGTCGGCCACCGCATTGGCCTTCCCCGGGTGGTATAATATAGTGATGTCATAGTCCTTTAGCAACTCAAACCATCTCCGCTGGCGCAAATTGAGGTCCTTCTGCTTGAATATGTGCTGCAAACTCTGGTGATTAGTGAAAATCTCACAGGGAACACAGTATAAATAATGACGCCATTCTTCAGGGCGTGAACAATCGCTGCCAACTCAAGATCATGAACTGGATAGTTCTTCTCATGCACCTTCAATTGTCTGGACGCGTAGGCAATCACCCTATCGTCATGCATCAACACTGCTCCGAGGTCAATCCTCAAAGCATCACAATAGACGGTATAGGACCCTGAACCCGTAGGCAATACCAACACTGGAGCTGAAGTCAGGGTTGTCTTGAGATTCTGAAAGCTCTCCTCACACTCCTCATTCCACTTGAACAGAGCACCCTTTTGAGTCAACCTGGTCATCGGTGTTGCAATGGATGAAAAACCCTCCACAAAACGGTGATAGTACCCAGCCAAACCAAGGAAACTGCGGATCTCCATAGCTGATGATGGTCTAGGCCAACTCTGCACCGCCCCCACCTTCTTCGGATCTACCCTCATCCCATCCCAAGACACTATGTGGCCAAGAATGCCACTGAGTCAAGATAGAACTCACATTTAGAGAATTTAGCATACAATCTCTTCTCCCTCAAAGTCTGAAGCACAGTCCTCATATGCTGCTCATGATCTTCTTGTGATCGGGAATACACCAAGATGTCGTCAATAAACACAATGACGAAGGAATCAAGATAAGGCCGGAACACACTGTGCATCAAATTCATAAAAGCTGTTGGGGAATTGGTCAGCCTAAATGACATAACAAGGAACTAATAGTGTCCATATCTGGTCCTGAAGGCAGTCTTCGGGATATCCGGCTCCCGAATCTTCAACTGATGATAGCTAGAACGCAAGTAAATCCTGGATAATACCCTGAAACCCTGTAGCTGGTCGAATAAATCATCAATGCGAGGAAAAGGATACTTGTTCTTTATGGTGACCTTGTTCAACTATTGATAATCAATACACATACGCATAGAACCATCATTTTTCTTCACAAACAATACTGGAGCACCCCAAAGTGATACACTAGGTCTGATGAAACCCTTATCAAACAACTTCTGTAACTGCTCCTTCAACTCAGGAGGAGCCATACGGTAAGGAGGGATAGAAATGGGCTGAGTGCCCGGCAAAAAATCAATGTCGAAGTCAATATCTCTGTCGGGCGGTATACCTGGAAGATCAGCTGGGAATACATCAGGAAAGTCCCTCACTACTAGAACTGACTCAACTGGAGGGGTATCAACACTGGCATCTCTCGCATAGGCCAAGTACACATCACACCCCTTCTCAACCATCCACTGAGCCTTAAGGAATGAAATGACCCTGCGGGGAGTATACTCTGAGGTACCTCTCCACTCAAATCTCGGCAATCCTGGCATATCCAGCGTCACGGTCTTAGCATGACAATCAAGAATAGCATAATATGGCGACAACCAGTCCATGCCCAAGAGAACATCAAAATCTACCATGCTGAGTAATAATAAATCAGCCCTGGTCTCAAAACCACTAAGAGAAATCAAACACAACTGATATACGCGGTCCACAACTAGAGAGTCTCCCACAGAAGTAGATACATAGACAGGGGAACTCAAAGAATCCCGAGATATCCCCAAATGTGGAGCAAAATAAGAGGACACATATGAATACGTAGAGCCTGGATCAAATAATACTGATGCATCCCTATGGCAGACGGGGACAATAACTGTGATGACTGAGTCTAAAGTAAAAACCTCGGAACGGGCTGGAAGAGCATAGTATCTGTCCTGGCCTCCCCCTCTAGACCGACCTCTACCTCCCCGACCCCTACCTCGAGCTAGCTGAGGAGGTGGAACGGCAGCTGGGGTTGGAAGAATAGTCGGAGGACCCGGCGGAGCAGTGGAGGTTGATAAGACTGTGGAGGCGCACCCCTCCTGACCTTGGGGCAATCTCTAATCAAGTGACGAGTGTCACCACACTCAAAACAACCCCTCGGAGGACGCTACAGCTGAGAATGAATAGGAGCTGCCCTGCTGGGCTGGCCGGAAATAGCACCTCGAACTGGAGGGATACTGGGTACTGGCGGTGCATAATAGAACTCTTAAGGTTTAGGAAGAGCTGGAATTCCACTGACTGCTGAAAGGGTTGAATGAACATGGCGACCCACAAAGCCCCTACCGTGACGTGCTGCTGGTGCACGAGCTCCTGAAAAATGGCCGGTCTCTCTAGACCTCTTGGCCTCCCTCTCCTCTCTGTCCCGGGCGAACATGCCCTCTACTCTCCTGGCAATACTCACTGCCTGCTGGTAAGTGATATCCATCTCCAACTCTCTGGCCATACTGGTCTGAATAGTAGGATGGAGTCCCTCGATGAAGCGGCGAACCCGCTCTCTGACTATGGCAACCAAGGCTGGGGCATGCCGAGCTAACTCACTGAAACAGACTGCATACTCCGACACAGTCATAGTACCCTGGCGCAGCTGCTCAAACTCCACGCGCCAAGTGTCCGGAGGCTCTGAGGGACATACTCTCGCAAAAACAAGTGTGAAAACTGAGTCCAAGTGAGTGAGGCTGCCTCGTCCAGACTACTTAGCTCATAGGCCCGCCACCACTGATATGCCGTTCCCCTCAGCTGGAAAGCGGTGAAGGAAACCCCACTGGTCTCCACAATGCCCATAGTGCGGAGTATACGATGACACTCCTCAAGAAATCCCAGAGCATCATCTGAAGCTAGTCCGCTGAAAGTAGGTGGATGGTACTTCTTGTACCTCTCGAGTCTAAGCTGCTCGGCCTCAGAAGTCGCTGCCCTAGCATCATGCTGAACTGGAGCCGCTGGGGGCATAGGAATATACTCTGGGGCCTGATCAACCTGGCCCCTTTGATCAGGAGTGCGGGCTGCGGGAGTCTGTGCCCCTCCCCCGGCCTGAGATGTAGCGGGAGCTATCGGAAATAGTCCAGCCTGCGCTAGAGTACTGAACATGCTCATGAACTGAGCGAAGGTCTCCTGCAAGGCTGGAGCAGCAATAGGGACCTCATGTGCCGGATCTCCCGCTGGGGCTGCCATAGACTCCTCTGCCGCTGCTCTCCCCGGTGCTTGAGTTGCACCGCGCAGTCATCCTCTAACCCCGGCCTCGGCCTCTGGCGGCTCTGGCAGAGGGCTCGGGTGCCTGATCGTCGGTCCTCCTAGTACGGGTCTTCACCATCTGTGTGAAAGAATAGAATAGAATTTTAGAATTTTTGATGTCAATAACTCGCACGAAAAAGGAAATCAAAGAAATATGATTGTTCCTAACAGTTACATAGACTCCCGAAGATAGATACGGACGTCTCCGCACCGATCCGCGAGACTCTCGGCTTGTGACTTGTGACTCCTATGAACCTAGACGCTCTGATACCAACTTGTCACGACCTGATTTTTCCTCCGAAGGCATCGTGATGGCACCTAGTCTCTACAACTAGATAAGCCTAATTGCGGAAACAAATATTAAATAAACGATATATAAATAAGGATGAAATGAGTGAGTCTACAATAAGCATCGCCATTTGGCGCGTACAAAACACAACCTTTTCCCAAAACCCAGAATATCACTCTAGTCACAAGCTCTGTCTCAAAATAGCTCTATACCACGAGAGAGAGTTTACATGAAAAAAAAAAAGAAATCTATCTAAATCTAGAGTGGAAGGTGACTCGAAGGACTCTGCTGACGAGGCAAAATTACCTTTCGGTCTCCTAAAAGCTGTTGCTCGGACCCCTAGCCACGATACTGAGCGCTGGTACCTGGATCTGCACACGAAAAACATGTGCAGGAAAAGGGCATGAGTACACCACAAATTGGTACCTAGTAAGTTCCAATCCTAACCTGAGTCAAGTAGTGACGAGGTCAGGTTAATGCTCTATTAGAATTTATTGTAAAACCAGTTTAAAATTTTGAATAGAGAGATATAATAAGCTGAGGCAAATCAGTAGAAACAATGAGCAAAAAGGAAATAATAACAGGGAGCGCTCGGCTTAGCACATCATATATCACAGTAATAAGTATGCAACGTAGTACAGGGGGAAAGCTCCCGGAATCTCGTCCATAGTCCCAATTTAAATATGCAATGCAGTACAGGGGGAAAGCTCCCGGAATCTCGTCCGTAGTTCCAATTTAAATATGCTATGCAGTACAGGGGGAAAGCTTCTGGAATCTCGTCTGTAGTCATAATTTAAATATGCAATGCAGTACAGCGGGAAATCTCCCGAAATCTCGTCTGTTGTCCCAATTTAAATATGCAATGCAGTACAAATACAGGATACAATTTTTTATTTAAACCGGTTCAGGAAAAGTCACAGGAAAAATATGGATAAACTACCTAAGCATGGTACATATAGTAATAACTAGGGAAAAATTCAAGTAAAACAGGTAGGCATGTTATTTCTTAATCTAAACTACATAGTCGATACATGAATCAGTGAAATATGAGTGAAATGATTTAAGTCATGGAGGATAAATGAATTTTTTGCAACAATGGCCCGTGTACGTACTCGTCACCTCATGCACACGGCGCCCAATCAACATAATAGTATTAAAACAGCCTAGGGGAAATCCCCAACACAGAGTTAGGCAAGCCACTTACCTCGACTGTGCTACTCAACTCAAAACCACGCTCTTGTCACGAGTATCCGACTCCGAATGGCCCAAATCTATTCAATTTGATTGCTTAATGTAAATATCACTTTAAGGAATCAAAATATCTAATAAGTTCGAAGCTAATACACGAATTAGGAAAATCGCCCAAAAAGTCCCTCGGGCCCATGCCTCGGAATCGAGTGAAAGTTACAAATTTAGAACACCAATTCACTCACGAACTCACACGGACAAGAATCATCGAAAACCGACGACAAAATCCTATTAAATTCTCGGATTTTCTAATTAGGGAAACTTTTTCCCATTTGCATGATTTTCACCTAAATCCCTTAATTGCATGGAAGAAATGGCCATAGATTAATGATATACAAAGGGAATACCGTTAGGAATCGTTACCTATGAAGCTTATCCTCAAAACGCACCCCAAATCGCCCACACCCGAGCTCCAATTGATATTTTTGAAGTTATGAAATTCAAGCCTTCGAATCTAATATATCTGCCCAGCGATTTCCGTACCTGCGCTCCCTTGGACAACACCTGCGGAATATCCATCGTAGGTCCGAAAACCACCTAAAAGGTCTGGGGCCGCACCTGCGGTCAATTGGCCGCATCTGCGGCTCAGCACCTGCGAAAAACCAACCGCACCTGCGAGGACTGGGTGACTTGGCCAAGTCCTCACCTGCGAGCCCCTCATCCGCACATGCGTGACCGCACCTGCGGAAGGTCCATCGCAGGTGCGAGACACCAAAACCAGCAATGGTTCAGTTGTTCTTCCAAGTTCTAAATTCACCCGTTGAGCATCCGAAACATCCCTGAGGCCCCCAGGACCTCAACCAAACTTACCAACCAGTCCTAATACCTTATTCAAACTTAGTTGAGGCTCCAAAGCACATCACATAACACCAAAATCACCAATTATACATGGATTCAAGCCTAAGAACTTATGAAATTTCCAAAATCTATAACCGATGCCGAAACACATCAAAACTAGTCCGAATGACCTCAAATTTTATACACATGTCACAAATGATACAACGGACCTATATCCACTCTCGGAATTCCATTCCGAGCCCGATATCAAAATTCCACCTATCGGCCGAAATTGCCGAAACTCTAACTTTCGCCAATTCAAGCCTAAATCTACTACATACCTCGAAAGTACACTCCAGGCACGCTCCTAACTCCGAAATCACCCAACGCAGCTAACGAAGTCGACGAAATCCCATTCCGGACTTGTTTTCCCACAGTTCCAACTATGGTTCAATTTCTAAGGCTTAAACTCACATAGAAGGACTATGTGTCCAAAAATCTCTGAATTTCACCACTCACAGTTCCAACAAGTCCCAAAAGCGGAAATAGACATGGGGAAAATAGTTATTAGGGGACCGGGGCACTAACTCTCAAAACGACCAACCGGGTCGTTACATAACGACTCACATTCAATTTTATACGGATAGAGGCTTTCAAAGAATTCAACATTATCTGATTCCATTACTGTATTAACATGAATCTCAGGATTATCGGATTTAGGGACCAAAAACCGACATGATTTACTGTTTGTAGCATATCCAATGAAATCGAAATCTACAATTTTTGGTCTTATCTTAACCCTTTTAGGTAAAGGAACTTGTACCTTTGATAGACACCCCCACACTTTGAAATATTTCAAGTTGGGTTTTCTTCCTTTCCATTTTTCATATGGAATAGATTGCATTTTGTTGTGGGGTACTCTATTCGGTTAACTTTAAGGATATCTTCCCCCCACAAACTCTATGATAATCTGAAAATTATTAATAAAGAATTCATCATTTCCTTTAATGTCCGATTTTTCCTTTCCGCAATTATGTTGGATTGAGGTGTGTAAGGTGCAGTAGTTTGATGGATAATTTCATATTTCAAACATATTTCTGCAAACGGAGTTTCATATTCTCCACCTCTATCACTTCTAATCAGTTTGATTTTTTTATTCAATTGATTCTCCACCTCATTCTTGTATTGCTTAAATTCTTCAATTCCTTCATCCTTACTGTTAAGAAAATAAACATAACAATATCAAGTGCAATCGTCAATAAAAGTAATAAAATACTTTTTCCCACCTTGAGATGGTGTCGACTTCATATCGCAAATGTCAGTATGAATTAAGTCTAAAGGATTTGAATTTCTTTCAATGGACTTATAAGGATGTTTTACAAACTTAAATTCAACACATATTTGACATTTCCATTTATTATACTCAAATTTAGCCAATACTTCTAAATTAATTAATTTCCGCAAGGTTTTATAATTGACATGTCCTAAATGAATATGCCATAAATCATTTAACTCCAATAAACAAGAAGAAATTGAAATTTTATTTATTCTGTCAACAACCATTAGATTGAGTTTGAAAAGGCCCTCCGTAAGGTAGCATTTTCCAACATATATTTCATTCTTGCTTACAACAACTTTATCAGAAACAAAATACACATTTGAATCCATTCTTCACAAGTAAAGAAGTAGAAACTAAATTCTTCCTAATAGTAGGAACATGAAGAACGTTGTTGAGCATTAACACCTTGTCGGAAGTCATCTTCAGGAATATCTTCCCATAATCTTCAATCTTGGTTGTTGCATTCTTTCCCATGGAAATATCTTCTTTGGGACCAGCAGTAGAGTAAGTCGAAAATGTTTCTTTGACAGCACAAACATGTCGATTGGCTCTAGAGTCAATCCACCACTTCTTCGGATTTCCAACTAGGTTGCATTCCGAAAGCATTGCACAAAGATCATCAATGTCATCATTCTTCTCCACTATGTTGGCCTATCCCTTTTTCTTATCCTTTTTCGAGAAACGACAATCAGGGGCTTTGTGACCAACTCTTCCACAATTGTAGGAGTTGCCCTTGAATTTTCTTTTGTTCTGCTCCTTAGACTATCCAGAAGACCTCTTCCTCTTCTTACTTTTTGGAGCAGTCTCCTCAATGATATTAGCTCCCATGATCGTTGAATTTCCATGAGACTTTTTCTCGGCTATTTTGTTGTCTTCATCAATCTTGAGACGAATCACAAGATATTCCAACTTCATTTCTTGCGCTTGTGCTTAAGATAGTTCTTGAAATCTTCTCCACGAAGGAGGCAATTTTTCAATCATTGCAGCCACTTGAAAAGCTTCATTCTTGACCATACCTTCAACAATAAGGTCGTGAAAAAATAAGTTGAAGCTCCTGAATTTGGGTTCCAACAGTTTTGTTGTCTATCATTTTATAGTCTAGAAACTTGGCAACCACGAACTTCTCCAAGCATGCATCTTCAGTCTTGTACTTCTTCTCAAGTGCGTCCCATACTTATTTTGAAGTATTCATCGCATTGTACCCATTGTACAAGTCATCCTCTGAAGCGCTTAAGATATATCCTTTGCAAAGAAAATCTACATGTTTCCATGCCTCAACAATCATGAATTTCTCGTTGTCCGGCTTGTCCGCAGCAGGTACTGGAGGCTCTTCACTAGTGAATTTCTGCATACCAAGTGTGGTAAGCCAGAAGAAAACCCTTTGCTGCCATTCTTTGAAGTTGGCTCCAGATAATTTCCCTGGTTTCTCGACCGGAGGAACAATAGTGCGGCTTGATGAGGCTATCATCGTTGCAGCAACAGCCGCAAAAGGATTTTCGTTATCAATTGCCATTTCTCACTGTCAACAACAGAAGAATTCAATTAATGGTAAAACCAGAACAATAAACAATAATGTAATCAATAAACAGTACGTATGATAAATAAAAACCGAAGTTCTTATATATTATTTCACAGAAAACGATGAAGTTTTTTATTCTTCAAATCGTTTTCTGAATTACAATACTCTGATGAAGTTTTTATATCTTTAAATCAGAGTAGTAAAATTCAGAAGGAGTAGAAAACCACACAGGTTTTAATCTCCACAAACAAAATACAGAATATAATAATTAATTTCCTTAAGATTGTTATTCAATCTGTATTGCTGTAAAACCAATAAAACATTAAACTTTCTTAAATAAAACCAGAAACAGAAAGTTAGTACAACTAGTTTAACAAAATAAATTCTGGTAAAATAGTATAGAAATAAATTGATCCTACTAAAAGTACAGTATGTCCTTAAGAAAATTATTTCCCTCAAGTACCCAAGGTATTGGAATATTATCTTCCCAAGATAGAACGATTTAACTAACCAGCGTATTGGTACCAAAAACTCTTGTGAACGGCGAACCACTCAATGGTTGTAAAATACACTGAAAAATATTGTATAGAAGAAGAAGAAGGTAATCAGAAAATCTAGCAAGTAAAAATTCTGGGATTTAAGGCATATTTATAGCCCAAATGGCACTGTTGGAACAAGTGGAAAAAATTGCGGGAAAAAACAGAAAAACGGATTTAAAAATAATCCGGGAAAGAAACTGGAACGGATCGGATCGGATCGCGGGTTATGGGTTATTTCGGATTGAATTTTCGTTAATTAATTAAATAATTAAAATGAATTTTGTCCAAAAAAATTAATCAAATCGATCCAAATCCACAGCCGAAACTGAAGCCGAGTCAAGCGACGACGACGACAACGACGCGAGGCTTGCCTTCTTCTTAACTCTTTAAGAGTTAGAAGAAGAGCAATTGTATATATACCCATCAAAAGTTTTTTCTTCCTCCAATATGAGACAATGTCCCTTTGCTAAGGAGGGAAACTCAAATATTTTATTTTTCCTCCATTTCTCATTTATCCTCTTTAAGCTACACCAAGCTTAAAAGAAGCTACACCACGGTTAAATCCCAACAAGGTTTGAGTGAGACAAATTTCATTCTTGGAATGAAGATTACTTGAACATGTGATGGAATTATCCTTACCAGCCACATTATGTTGAGAAAGTCTTAAAAAATATAATTTTATTGATTGCAAGCATGTTTTAACCCCTTTTGATTCAAGTGTTCACTTATTTCCTGTACAAAGTGACAATGATGTGATAAATCAAAAGGAATATGCTAGCTTAATTGGAATATTAAGAATATGTAACTGATTACACTTACTTTGAGATTGCATACACAGTAGGAATGCTTAGTAGGTTTACAAGAAAGCTATGTAATAAACACTGACATGCCATAAAAAGAGTTATGAGGTATTTACTTGGTAAAAAACTTATGGCTTATTTTATAAAAAATATCATATTGTACTTGAAGGCTTTTCTGATGCAGATTGGAACATTTTATCTTTGAGAGATGGTGCTATTTGTTGGAAATTAAAAAAAATAATTACTAACTCTACCATGGAGGCTGAATTAATTGTTTTAGCTTCAGCTACCGAGGAAGCGAATTGGTTGAGAGATTTATTATTTCAAATTTCTTATTTGAAAAATCAATTCGTCCTATTTTAATTCATTGTGATAGCACCGCTGTTGTTGGTAGAGTACAAAACCATTATTACAATGGTAAATCCAGACCTACAAGGAGAAAATACAATATTGTGTGATGTTTGAAAAGTGGTAAAATTGATGTTGATTATGTGATAATTTTGCAGATCCACTAACCAAGGTCTTGGCAACAGAAAGGGTCTGGATTACATCGAGGGGGATGATATTGAAGCCCTTAAACTCATTAGTCATATATGAGAAAACCCAATCTGGGGACTAGAGATCTTATAACTAGGTTCAATGGGAAGAACGAATCATATGATGACTTGGTTGAAATGCACTATTATATTTATTATTGTTCCGTCTCTATGGTGTGAGTGCATTTATCCTGTAATGGTTTGTGAGGTTGAGTTTTATTAACTCTCAATGAAAATCTGTAGCTCGTATGAGTGAGGTGTTAGAGTTATAGGAGCACCCTTGACAGATTTCACCTATGTGAGTGTAGAAGTAGGCTGCTTCCTATGAGAATTGAGTTTGTTCTAAAAAACACTCATGAAAATCGGGATAACACAAGGTCGTAATGTGCTGACTAATAAAGCTCATGTCAACACCTTGATTATTATGTGTATGCAGTGATACTTTATTTCCCTAAAGCAGTCATAGTTTAAGTCTGAGACCACTACTGACTCTAGAGTAGAGATCGTTGTTTACTAAGTGGAGGTTCAATGCAGAGTACAACTTCATTATGCATAATAGTCTCTCTTCAACTGGTAAACTCTTTTATTTTAATATTAAAATGAGTGGGGAAATGTTGATGTTAGTGCATTTTAATATTAAAATGCATTATTTCTTGTGAGATAGTGGTTATAAATTGGTAAGAAAGTGGTCATTATTTTAATGGAACTCATGAAATTATTAATGTCATGATCGACCACTAATTACCCACTAATGATTATATTTTATAAACAAAATCATGTTCTACAATTTTATTATCCCACTATCTTATTATTTATTTCATGAAAGAGATTCTACACCTATAAATAGTGATGTTTTTTCCTTGTGTAATAAATGAAAAAAATATGGTAGTGAGAATGGGAAAAGTGTTATGATGTACATAAAAAGGTGTGGTTGGTATTGTGAAAGAGAGAGTTAAGAGAAAGAGAAAATCTAAATCTCCAACTTATTCTCTACAAAAGAGAATATTATTTTTGTTGAAGGAATGTGTTCATCTTGGTGGAGTTTTGGACGCAACAACTTGTCTAGAGTTTGTCGAGTTATACGACGTTGTCAGGCTGTTGTATCCTGGAGGGTACAAGTCAAGAGTATTATTGCTGGACCGATGAAGAAACTACTGCAGTGGGCTTGAATAGCAAGATATCCGCGTCTCAGCCTGAAGAATATTTATTTATTTTTCTTCGTCTCATTTCTCAACTGTATTTTCTTGTAATTTCATCAGCATTATGTTTGTTTTCTTTCTCAATGCCCCATTAGAGGTTTGTCTTCCTTTTCGCTTAATTTTCATAGAAATTCTAAATATGTTGTTTCTTTCTTTCTCCTGTTTTGGACTTAGCTTCTGGGTTCGTACCAAAGTTTTCCATTTCGATTCCAATTTGTCAGTGTCTTCTATGATTTTTGATTTCTGGTGTGTTTTGTTCCGATTTTACCTTTTTGAATTTGGTTGAGTATCTATTTATGTGAATTTTCTCTTACGCGATATATAATCCTTACGCAAATTCCTCTGCATGATGACATGTTATGCTGGCTTTCCTTTTCTAGCTTCTGCAATGGTTTGTTTATTTGGTATAGAGAGCGAAATGTGTTAGCATTATGCTTAGCAGTGCACCCAAGCTGTTTGTTAATATTCTTAAAACAATTGAATTTTTGTTTATTGTGTTTTTCTTAACTAAAAAAGAAGAAGAAGTAATAGTTGTGTTTCTTTTACAAGTTATATAAAGTTAAATAATTTAGTTCAATGTATTATTGTCAAATAAAATAAGTTCCTTTTATTCAATTAAATAGAAAGAGGAACTCACAAGGCATGGCCAGTGTAACACTGATAGTTTCCTTCTTTCTTCATTGCATGATTATAGTTATTCTTTTAATCATAAGACCTTGATGTTTCAGAATCAGCAAACAATAGAGTAAAGATATCTAGCTAATCCATCTAAGTTTTTTGGGGGAAAAATGAGTGAAAAAAATGAATAAGAAAAGAAGTTCAATATAATAAAATAGAAAGTTGAACTTTAGTGAACAGGAGGAGGATACATCAATAGTTAAATTACCCTGCAGCTTGCTTAAATATAAGACAAAAGCAAATAGGACAAACCTAAAAAATATAGTGGTTTTGATGAAAGTAGTTTGATAGGCTATCTCAAATGACTTCTAGATTTTTGATTGTAGAGTTAAGATCTTATTACTTGAAGGGACCACAGAACAACTGCCTAAATGGCAAAGAGAGTTTTAAGATATTTATAAGAGTTATAAGTTATGAAAATGATAGGAGCATCAGTCAATATTTGAGGACGAATGTTCTAAAGGTAAAATGATGTTACGTTCCGCAATAATACGTTGATGTTTCGTCCTGCAATATTATATTACGATGATGTTACGCCATACAGTACTACATTACGATGATGTTACGTTTTGCAGTATCAAATTACGACGATATTACACCATGTAGTATTGTATGTTAAATTTGTCGTAAGGTAATTGACATCAGTCTAAGGAAAAAATTATTTGGAGATTATAAGGATTATGCTATTTCAAACAAGTGATGAGTAAATTCGTGAAGGTGAGAGGGGAAGCAATTCAAAGAAAATGAATTTTCGTTCAAGTTTGGCATGTTGGGATAAAATACGGCCCGAGCTAAAATACCCGATATTTATGAACTTGTACCATACAAGATACCACATGATTATGATATTAAGGTGTATAAAGTATTTTAAAGTTGAATAATATTTTAAGTAAATTGAGATAATTCTAATTATATAGGTAAATTGATCAATTATTAGGTAATGAAATATTACCTAATTAACTATAAAATTATGGGATAAGATTAAATCCTCAAAAGAACGGGGCAGCACCCCAATCATATTTAAAGTGACTATTAAAGTTTTGCATAGATGTCACATTTCGAAAAATTTAGAGTGACTTAGTCATCCTTCAAGTGGGCCACACCCCCTTAGGATTTCCTACTATTAATGAAAGAGATTGTGCCTTTTACACATTGATGCTTTCGCTACTTCTGCTTCCATTATAGTGGGTATTATATGCAATAACACACCACATGATGACTAGCTAGTCTTATATTGTAAGCATTTGGTTGACGAACAAATCACAAGTATTGTTTAGCTCATTTACTGGGTAACAAAGAATTAAAGATCAAGAATAGAAAATTTCAGCCAATTCTTATAAATTATATGACAGCATCGTGAATTTTCTACAACAAAATTCATACCAGACTACTTAGTACTATAGCAACGTGAGATTTGTAATTATAAGGAAGCATGGTGCAATCTTTCTCAAGAATTTCATACGAAATTTTCCCTACTTCGATCTGCCGTTATAGTTGTCGCAATTGACGTATGTGAGAGGGATTGTCAAGAGAATCGACTCAGGTATATTAAGGCTATCCCTTATTTCTTTTTGGCATTATCTATACGACATGAACGAAATGAGAAAATACACAATTTTCATAAATAACTCTATTCATAGAAATACTAGGGGTGTCTATATTCTTGATTCTCCAGGTGAATTATTATTATATCTTCTCTTCATGGGTCTCAGAAGAATACATATTTGATAACGTTTATCCGAAAGGCATATTGATTTTTATGGCATTTCAAAAAAAATCTTATTAACGTATTTCTTATGCATTTTATATATTTATATGTATATTGACCCATGACTAGAAACGTTATATACGCGTATATATATATATATATATACACACACACACACACACACACTCACCACTACCTGATCAGCTGGTATACGTTGATGCTTTTCCCCACAGTGGTCGAGATGATATGATGGGATGCCCTCAGAGATCTGATGATGTTATGAAATATGTACTTATGCGCGACATGACATTCATACGCATATGCATGACACTATAATTATTTCATGATTTACGGAGTTATCCAGACTTACAGGTTGAGTCATTTACTCTATAATTCTTCCATGTATGTTATGTACTTATTTATGTGCTTTACATATTCGGTGCATTATTCTTATTGACGTCCCTTTTGCCTGGGGAGGCTGTGTTTCATGCCCGCAGGTCCCGATAGACAGTTCGAGAGCCCTCCAAGTAGGCTATCAGCTCAGCGGAAGATGTTGGTGCGCTCCATTTGTTTCGGAGTTGCTTGTTTGGTTAGTATGATTTAGACATGTATTTTTTGGTATGTCGTGACTCTGTCCCGACCTTTATGAAAATTATTTATTCTTAGAGACTTGTAGACAGATGTCATGTACGTAAAAGATTGTATGGCCTTGTCGGCCTATGTTCAGTATACGAGTTGTTATTTTGGTCTTATAGGCCCGTATGTCTTATGTATAAGTTGGTATCACATGTTGTATTCTACTTATCTCATGGAAACCTTCCGCCTCAGTTATCTATGATAAGTATGACATGAAAAAATACGTTATGTTGGTACTCGGTTGAGTAAGGTACCGGTGCCCGTTGCGGCCCATAGGTTTGGGTCGTGACAAAAGTGCTCAATACCACTTTTGTCATGACCCAAATCGATAGGCCGCGACGGGAACCCGGTACCTTACTCAATCGAGTACCAACATAACGTATCTTTTCATGTCATACTATCTTAGATAACTGAGCCAGAAGGCTGCCGTGAGACAAGCAGAATACAACATGTGATACCCACTTATACATAAGACATACGGGCTTATAAGACAAAAATAACCACTCGTCTACTGAACATAGGTCGACAAGGCCATAAAATCTTTTACGTACATGACATATGTGTACAAGCCTCTAAGAATACATAATTTTCATAAAGGTCGATAGAGTCCTGTCATACCAAACAATACACGTCTAAATCATACTAACCAAACAACTAACTCTGAAGCAAATGGAGCGCACCAACATCTTCTGCTGAGTTGATAGCCTACTTGGAGGGCTCTCGACCTGTCTATCGGGACCTGCGGGCATGAAACACAGCGTCCCCAGGCAAAAGAGACACCAGTACAAATAATACCGAGTATGTAAGGAATGAAGATCAGTAACTAATAGGTATGAGAGAAACATGGAGTAAAAGACTCGACATGTAAGTCTGAATAACTCTGTTAATCATGAAATACTCATAGTGTCATGCATATGCATATGAATGTCATGTTGTGCGTAGATACATGTGTTCATAACATCATCAAGCCCCTGAGGGCATCCCATCACATCATCTCGGCCACTATGGACAAAATCATCAACGTATACAGCTGATCAGGTGGTGGTGTGTATATAACGTCATAACCGTTCCCATATCCCATATATATATATATATATATATATATATATATATATATATATATATATATATATATATACGCGTATATAACGCCATCTGGTTATGGTCAATGTGTAGTATGCCTTTGAGATTGTCCCACAGTGTTATTGGAACGAAGTACAGTATTACCTGGGCTTCCTTGGCGTTCCTTTGTGGATGGTAGAGTTGTATGATTTTTATTCCCGTATTGGCGCTTTCCTCGATTGAATTTGACTACTTTCCAGCCTTCCTCCTTGTTGTCATCCTCTGTTGTGCCTTGTTCAATTCCCACATATGCTTCATTTTGTTGGTGGTTGCTGAGCTCTTGAGCATGTATTTGAGACATATCCCAACATTCCACAGTTGATACATAAGAGATTTTCTCCCTCATAGTGGATAGATTGTCTGTGTGAGCCAATTAGAATGTGGGATTGCACAGGTTGATCCAGAGGGAGTTCTACACATAATCGAGCGTAACGTTCACTTATCGTAGTGGATGTACACACATCAATTTTAAGCAACCTCCCAATTGAATTCCCAATCTTTTCTAATATTTTTTTGTCGTAAAACTCAGTGGCAATTGGGTTAATCGTATCCAGATAGCTGAGAAGTTGATCTTCTCCTTGGAATGGCTTCCATCTTATCACTGAAAGATAATATCCATTGATGAACCAAGGACCTTTATGAAGTGCTAGTTCTATATTTTCCCTTTTGGTGAATTTGATAATGAAGTAATCTTCACCTAGGTCAATTAGTTTGATCTCCTCCGATGGTTTCCACAGCTCTTGAATTTTGTTTCGTAGATAGTGGTATATCATACGTTTACCAAACAATTTCACAATAACTGCATGTTTCCACGATTCATAGATTCTTGTTTTGTCCTCGTCCATAAGGATGATCTGACTCAAGCCCATAATTGGCATCTCCTGAGTATCTGTTCCTCTTTCAATTTCCATGTTGTTATTTGTGGTGTAATCAATCGAATTTTGCATTGCTGTTGTAAAGGTCGTAGGATCGTTTGATATGAGCATCTCCTTGAAAGTAGGAGTATTGTTTTATTGGATGAATTTTGGTGTTGAAATCCGCTGATGTCTGGTGGTTTTGACGGGATTAGTGTTGTAAGTGTGGTGGTTTTAGATTCATGGTCGAGAGAATTTTTCCTGCCCACCATGGCCGATTTCAGCAGTTGAGAAATGCAAAAATTCTCTATGTAACATAGAAAATCCCATGTTGGGGCACACACAGAGCTGAAAAAATCAAATAAACTCTAGTGAACCCGGAATCAAATAATATTCTGACTATACTACTTTAAAAATTTAAAAGCGAAAGCATTACTTCATATATTGAAGCAAATTAAACATTGAATTTGGACTTCCATTGTAAGGAATCAACAACTCTGGATCGGCGAAAAGTTGGTTGATAAAATGATTAGTGCAGTGGCTCTTAATGGAGTGATGGTCAAGGTTAAATATAAGTTTGAAGATCCATCGAATAACTGCTTTCTTTCACGTTTCATATTTAATAATAATTGTTGGAAATTCCTTTCAATTAAAAACTCGGGTGGCTTAAGAGGAAGACTAGTCCTAAATTTTTGAACCCCAAACATATTTTTAATTGTGATTTTTTATCTTAAAAGTAGAAAAAAATAGTGTGTATTCTTTAACAATAGAAATATTTTACAACTCTCAATTAAGTTACTTAAATCTTCATATTAGTAAATAATACTTTTTATAATTAGATCCATGGTAACACATTGTAAATGTATGGCTAACATCTCAATATTTTAAATTTTTTTATCAATGTAAATATCAGTGCTGCGTATTATATTTTGTAAGATAACTAAATTACAGATTAAAAAAAAGAAAAAAAAATCAATATAAATATTAATAATATATTTTGTAATATTGTAAGCACGTAACTTTTGACCATTACTTTCAAGTTATTTTAGTGTTTTTTTTTTCAAAATTCTTTCTTTTTGGATTTTCAAATATTTATTAAAGTTTGTTTTAATAGAATTTTAGTCCACTTTATTTTATTTTTAATAAGAATTTGAAAATAAAAAGGAAAAAAAGGAGAAGAAAGTGGTCTCATAATTTACATCTTACTATATCGTACTACTTTAACCTAGTTATTACAATATTTGGGGAGAAAGGGAGTGCGTATCTTTTGTTACATAATGCATTAGCTGGAATGTAAATGATCCAAATCCATTGATCTATCCAAATATAGTGTTCTTTTTATGATTGAATTCATACAAATAATTTTTCTTACCTTATTTGCAATTAGGCACAATTAAATTGTGAACTTATCTGTTACTCATAATAAATGAGCTAATACCAAACAATTATTTAATTATTGAGACAACCCGACCTTAAAATATCACAGATACAATTCATACTTCCACTTTCTCCCTCTAAATTTTTGCAATATATCTTCATAGCAAGAATGTATTCATCAATCAATGTTTCAACTCTTGCAATATTTCTTTTAGCATTTTTTTGTGCTACATCAGAGCTAGATTCACAAAAATTGCTCGACAAGGCTTGTGCTTGGGATTCAACAGATTGGAATTCTTCGTTCTGTTTAGACGTTTTGAAATCAAGTCCTTTGATCATATCAGCAGAAGATCTGCTGCAACTAACACAATCAATCATCGAGACAGGACTAATAAACGCTACAAGAACACAAATATACATCGAAGAAAAGCTTAAAGGAAATATTACAGGAGTCGAATCAAAGTTAACCCTTGGCCAATGTCTCAACTTGTATGGTCAAATAATAGGTTTATATAAAAGTGCTTTGGTTAATGTTGAAAAACATAAGTTATATGATGTAGCAAGTTTTGAATTTTCAATAGCTGCCAATAATGCTGAGTATTGTCAAGGTTGGCTACTTCTTTCTGGAGATTCTGATGCTGATATTTCAAGCGGAAATAAATTTATTAAGTATCTTAGTTTGACAGGATATACTGTTGTGAATGATCTTATGATCTCGAAATGGCTTATCAAGAAGTAGGTTATTCTTATTGGTCCTTTTTAATATTTATTATCCTTGAAAAGAAATTATTACTCGAATATTTTTATTTTTTTCTTCGCAGCTTCCTCTGTATCATACCAGCAAACAATTTAAAAAAAAATCATTTGTTTTCTCTTTTTTCTTAACTTTTTTTTTTCGTATTCCTTAGTCATAACAAGTTAAACCATCATAAAAACTTAATTCACATACATTGTATGCAATAGATCTAATTTTCTAAAAAGGGAAAAAGTATATTAATTACTGAATAATTGGTGCAATAAAATGTACTATTCACTTGCATTGCGTTATTTTTCACGATTCATAAGCATGTGTGCATATACAGTGCACATGTAGGATAAAAGTCAAGACCGTATATAAAAAATTACTACACAATATCATACCAAGTATGAATTAAGATTAAGATATTCTTGATGTTTAATTGCACATAAGGAAGTATGGGTGTACAAAGGAAACTAACAAATCACACCAAGCCGATAATCCGAGTCAAATCAATAAAAAACCCGATTATGGTTCAGTTTGATCTGGTTTGGTGTTGGAAAAAAAAATCGAACCATAATTGGTTTGTTTGGTTTTAACTAAAAAAAGACAAACCGAAACCAAACCAAACCAAACCCGACATTATATGTATAGAAGTTTTAATATATTTAATACATAAAAATATTTAGTGTAGCGTAATTTATAAATATTCCTTAAATTTTTTCATAATTTTATCTATTACCGTATTATTTCAAGTCTGGACGTATAATTTTTGAATGCTCCAATAATTTTTATAGTCCATAAATATTAGTACTCAAAGTAATCCCAAACCAAAATCAAATAATATTAGTGCTAATAAAAGACATTCAATTTAATTGTACTAGAATGAGAATAGCGTTAGGTATCCATTTTTTTTTTATAATGTATAACTTATTCGTTTTATTGTTTAGTCATGTAAATAATAGTACTTATTCGTCATACTTATTTTAACAACTTAGTAATTGTAGATTATGTTCATTTTCATTATGGCTTATTAATTATATTTATTATGCGATTTTATTGTCTTTAATTTTCGTACAATGCCATGGTTGATCTCACACTTTATGTTATTTTCTTGAAAAATACCTTATATAGTTTTGTCTTACTACGATTAAAGAAATATTTGGAGCCAAAATGCTACTATATTTTATGCTATGAAGACTTTATGAAAAAAAAATTCAAAAATTCGAGAGAAAACGAGACTAAAAGAATCCTACTTTTATTGATTTGTTTTGGTATTTAAATTTAATAATCCGACATAATTAATTTGGTTATTCGAACTAATCCGACCAATATACACCTTAATGGGAAGTATGTTGTTTATTGGCTAAAAAAAGTGAGGATCCTTTTGGAAATTATTAACTACGTAGAGCCCAAGCATCCAATTTGGAAATTGCAAATTTGTTACGTACGAAATAGTAGGGCCCACGCTTTCCTATTTCTTCTCGGACTCAAAATCATAATTCTCATAGGACTATGGTTTTACAATATAGAGCTTTGGCCACACGCTTTCATAATTTTCCTAGTTCTTGTCGGATTCAAAATCCTAACTATTATAGGATTATGGTTTATATAAAAGAGCATACAAATACATTAATCAACCATGTTCTGCTTCAAAATCAATCCATACAACAAAATCACTCATTCTAAGAAATATGTCGGCTGCAGGAAGAACAATACTAAGACAATGGTCTAATTTTGCAAGAAATTCTTATGTGTGCGTGACTGGTTCAAAATCCGCTACTTACATGCTTAGACAAGAAAACAAGTGTACGCTTCATCTCAACAAAACCTCTCTTCACAAGGTTGGTTTGCCTCTTCAAGTTTCGGTAGTTGTAATGTTATGTCCTTCGTCATCACTTTCTACTACTTGTCGTAATCACATTCTTGAGCACAAAACCGAGCTTACGTTTTGGATTCCATACGATGAAATCTTCTCGGATGATGCTCGTGATATTATGTCGAAAATTATCTACCTGATGAATGTCCCTTTTTCCTTGGAGGATAACCTAAATTGGAGAGACACAAAACCATATGGTAAAATTGAGATAACTGCCATTTTGGAAAACAAGGACATGTTGATTTCCAAAATAGTGGACTCTGTTAGGGGCATGATGGATTCTCCAGCTTCGCCATACGACAAAGTTCATAGCTTCATCAAGTTGGAAATTTTGAAGGTCACTCGTTTACCCCAAATAGAATTCTTGAATATGCTTAACAATATTGAACCAAACCACAGTATTCAGGCACGGAGAAGGCTTCAAGGAGTTATCGGTTCAAGACTCGAACAGCTCGATGCTTTGCAAAATAATTTAGGATTGCAGAAGATGAGATTTGTAAGTGAGGGTTCAAATCTTTTGGAGATGTGCTTGATTTGCATGGAAGACTTCTCAGTTGGCTCCACCCTTTTATCCTTCAAATCATGTTCTCATATATACCATGAAACATGTTTTCTTGAATGGCTTCTGAAAAATAGATCATGTCCTTATTGTCGCTCAGAATTAAAGTAGATTTGAAATCTTTGTAATTCATCTTCTTCTCAGTTTTATGTACATGTGCTACTGTTGTTGATTTGTTAAATGTTAAGGTGCATATTGAGTACAAGGCCTGATGACAAATGCTTTTCTTTATTGTTCTGTTTCTAATACTGCAATTCAGAGAAGACCCTCATTTTCATTATGTTTTTCAAGTATATGAGAAACATGAATCATGCTTCTGAACACGGATATACATACTTAACAACAGCAACAATGACCCAATATAGTTCTACAAGTAGGGTTTGGAGAGAGTAGTGTTACGGCCGGTTACGCAGACTTTACTCTGCCCGATGGGGTAGAGGCATATACATACTCCTAAGTCCTAAATATTATTCAACCATGAAGCACAAGCAGGATAATTCTTACCATCAAAGAATTCTTTACAAAATAGAAGAATGAATTCATACACAACACACGAATGTTACAAGATATAATCAGAAATTTGACAAGATCAGCTGGAGTTAGGTAATCAAATTGGGATATAGCTAGCTATGATGCATTGTATTTATTCAATTAGTATTATTCCAATTCCGCAAATAAATCCATACCATAGGTTAGAGCCTCTAAATGTCTTGTCTGTTTAGGAACAATATTTAAATTAACAGTAGATAATTGAAATCAATAAAACATAGTTAAAATGGACAAATTAACATTTCAATTTCCCTTGCTCTTCTGTTTCCTCTTGTTTTCTCCAATGCATTCAAATGCTGCTCCAATTTCAAAACCCAACGACAATACTAATGCCACCGCACTGCTTAACAAAGCTTGCTCACGGGCCAGCGATAAACCTTATTGCATGAATTATGTCAAGAACAATCCAAAGGTTATGGCAGCTACAACATCAAAACCCTTAGAGTTTGTACTTGCCATTATTCAGTCAGGTGCAGACCAAGCAAAAATTACTCATTCATATTTCTCCAAACCCAAAGGTCAGTCCACAAGCTATTGAGTTGGCTAGTGGATTGGAAAGGAGTGTCAAGAATATAAGAGATCAACAAGGCTATGCTTATGATACAACAGACTATGATCTTAAGGTGAATCTTGACAAAGCAGCCAATTGTGGAAGAGCGTTAGAGTCGGTGCGAATTCACGATCCTGTTTAATGGGTGCGGACGCCATTTTGGTTGATGTAAAGCCTCCTAAAAAGCTGGACTAGTGCTAAACTATTTGTGTTCTTTATAGGAATACAAAAAGAAGAATAAATAATTACGAAATAAGTCAGAGGCACTTGACCACTGAATTATTAGATTAATTATTTTAATGATAATGACATTCTCCCTTGAGGTGGGATAGTCAACCTAATATTATTAAATTTAGATAAGAGAAATCACAATATTGTTTCTTGATATCTCAATTGGTCAAATTTAAAATCAAATGTCTTCTTTCGATTAGATCAAAAGAACTACTTTCAGTGATGTATATTATTCAAGTTTTAAGACAAAAGAACTCCTTTAAATTTTCAGTGATCATCCTATGTACATAAATATATAAGGTGGAATTTATAGAGCTAAACCTTAGATGGATAATGATTCAAAAATATTATAAAACCAAGTTGAAAAGATCAAATGAATCAAGATAGATTTTTTATTTTATTTTTAAGCCTCGTCTTAAAAAGACTTAAGAATATAACATGGTAGAGCCAGAATTTGAAGTTTACAGATTTACGATTCTAGTCATTTTAAGTTATAGAATTCTAAATTAATAATTTATACAAATACGATAAAAACTTTAAGATAACTATAGAATTTGAACCAAAATTATTGCGTGACCGAACACTTAAGGGAACTGGCTCCGTCCGTGGGATACAATATAAAGTATCCCAAATCAGTTCAATGCTAATATCGTAAGTTCTTTTGTTTTCTTAGTTAGATCTTACTCCTAAACATCCACACAAATTAGGGGTGGGCATAAAATTCGAAAATTAAATTCCGAACTGGATCGAATTAATTTGGTATTTCGATTTCGGTGTTTTTCGGTATTTCGGTCTAATTCGGTATTGCATTTTCGGTATTTCGGTACGGTTCTCAGTATTATAATTTTAAAATTTCGGTATACCGGAATGCCAAAATTGTAAAGTCATTTTTTTTGGACCCTACCTATATCACACTGCCGACCCAGTGCCCAGCCCCAAGCGACGCCCAAGCCCAAGTTTAATTCCCATTCTCGTCGCTCCCCAAGCCCAACTGCCCAAGCCCACTCTAAACTCTATAGATTAGGATTTAGGACATTACTCTTAGGTTAGGCCATTTTAGCAATAGCAAATTAGGTTAACAATGTAGTCTCTGTTTCACCTTCTTCACCCACGCTTTCCCTCCCTCAGTCTCTCACAGACCACAGTCAGTCAGTCACGGAGTCACCATTTCCGTCTCCGATCTGGGCGTTTGGCGTTTCTGCGTTGGTGATTCCGACTCCTCTCTCCTCACTCCTCACTCAATCATTGAATTATTTCGAAGCTCAAGTTTCCGGCCAGGTTCATATAAATTTTCTATGATTTTTATTTTGTGATTGTTTGAGGTTTCTTTCTATATTTTATAAATCCGATCTCTATTTTTAAGTTTTGAACTTTAATTTTTGTGTGGTCATTCTTCTCTAATGTTGCTTGAACAACATTAGAGAAAGTCTGACTGTCTGAGAAAGTCATTAGCTAGAAATCTGAGGGATACAAGTAGACTAGGAACTGAGCTTGCCTGTTCTTCTGTTTTATCATACGCGACCTCTTTGCTTTCATTTTGGACATGTACATAAATCCACCTAGTCTATTAAAATCCATTTTGTTTATTATGAATTGGAGCAGCATTTCAATTAAGAGATGTGGACCTTGATGATCATAATAATTCCAAGTTCCAACAGTTCTTTTATTCTTCCTTTGTAATGTATCCTAAGCGTGGTAGTGGGTGAAATTCAAGGACAGATGTTGAGTTCAAACTTGGGAGATTTGTTGATTTTAAACCTCATATTGTTATGGAGCTGGTCAATGATCAAGAAAAGATGGCTAAGTTTGTGTCTGCCGCTACTAAGTTAGACTCTTTTCGTTTGGTATACACAATTGAATAATTGATAAACCGAATACTTAACCGAAATCGTACAAAACCAAAATAATAAATACTGAACCGTATCGAAATAATTTAGTACGGTATTTGATATACACAATTGATAAACCGAATACTGAAATACCAAACCGAAATTTTTAATACCGAATCGAAATACGAATGCCCACCCCTAACACAAACCTACATATAACGTGATCTAGGTTATGTCGATCTATGTAACATATTCCCTGCACAAAGGAACTAAAAGTGCAGATCTTAGTTAATTGAAAGTTCAATACGCTAAATCAAATATCAAAATGTGATGACCCAAAAAGTCATCTCTCATTTTACAAGTCAAAACGGTATTCCGAGGCCTTGAAAACCTTATTTTATTTCACCTCGTTTTGCATGCGCAGCCGAGCGTATAGCCGGGAAGCTTTTATATGAAAATTTCTAGTTTTGCCTTTAAAATTGAATTTAAGTTGACTTCGGTCAACATTTTGGGTAAACGGACCTGGACCCGTGATTTGACGGTCCCGAAGGGTCCGTAGGAAAATATGGGACTTTGGCGTATGCGTGGAATCGAATTCCGAGGTCCCAAGCCCGAGAAATGTATTTTTGAAAGAAATTATTTTACTGAAATTATAAGAGTTTTTGGAAATTTGGTGATATTTAAAATTTATGGTATCGGGCCCGTATTCTGGCTCCAGAGCCCGGTACAGGTTTAATATGATAATTATGATATGTCTGTAAAATTTGGTAAGGAACGGAGGTCGTTTGACGTGATTCAGACCCACGGTTGTAAATTTTGATACTTTGAAAGTTTTGGAAGTTTTCTTTGATTTTTATGATAAATTCGTTGTTTAAGATATTATTTTGGCGATTTGATCGCACAAGTAAGTCCGTAGGATGTTTTGGAGGTTATGTGCATATTTGGTTTGGAGCCCCGAGAGCTCGGGTGAGTTTCAGATAGGCATCGGGGTATTTTTAGACTCAAAAATCTGGTGTTTTTGGTCAGTTTCTGGTGTCTGAGTTGTTGTGCTATGCGAATGCAAGGGATGCTACGCAAACGCACAACACAAATCTGGGAGGGGGTAGAGTTACTCTATGCGAACGCACCACACCAGGTGCGAACGCGGAGCACATGATCTTTGCACTGTGCGAACGCACACAGTGGGATGCGAAAGCATAGAGTAATAGGAGGGTTGGGGGCTGGGTAGGCTTTGCACTGTGCGAACGCACCACTGAGGTCGCGATCCCGTAGGGTGGGGGAAGGGTAGCTATGCGAACGCATTAGCCCTGTCGTGAACGTATAGGGAAAATCTGCCCACTTATTTAAAAATAGAACCTATTACGGGATTCAACCAAAATTTCATAACTTCTTCTTCCAAACTCCAAATTGGACGATTTTTGAAAGAGAACTTCACTACAAATTTACAGGTATGTAATCTTAGACTCATTTTCTTTCATTTTCATTAACACCCATTAGATTTCTAGGCCTAAATCATGTTCTTAAGGGTAGAAAATTAGGGATTTGGGTAGAGTTAGGACTTTTTGTATAATTAGAATTTAGACCTCGTTTTGGGGTCGGATTTCAAAATTAATTACATATTCAGGCTCGTGGGTGAATGGGTGATCGGGTTTTGATACGAACCTCGTGTTTAGACCAAGCAGGCCCGGAGTCGATTTTTGACTTTTTGGGAAGAATGATAGGAAATCTGAAATTAAGTATTGGAATTGAATTATTTAGCGTTTATTGATGTTATTGAGTCAATTATGTCTAGATATAAACGATTTGGAGTCGAGTTCAAAAGGAAAAGCGGTGATTGAGGCTTGATTTTAGTTGTGGAAGTCGAGGTAAGTGTTTGGTCTAACTTTAGCTTGAGGGAATAGGTGTTGAGTTTTATTTGCTATGTGTTTATACCATGTTCAACGTATAGGTGAGGTGACGAGTACCTATACGTTGGTGTCAAGCGCGCCCGTGAGTCGGAAAATATGAATTATGTGATTTTCATTGATATTTACTGTGTTATAGCTTGAATTTCACTTCAGTGGTTGTTCATTCGGTGGAAATTCTTGGTAATGGATATTGTTGAGTATTTGTTCGTTTAAGGAATCTTATATAAAGATATGTACTTAAGCGAGATTGGTTATAGTTGGTGTCCCTTGCCGGGATAGTGATATTTTTACTGTTGTTCCCTTGCTGGGATGTTATGATTTAAGATTCACATTGTTGATTTTTCCTTTCCAAACTTTTGCTATTGATATTTTTTGGGTGAGGAAGAGTGTAAAGCACGAAGGGTGATGCCGTGTATTGATTATTGTAAGTAAGAGTGTAAAGCACGAAGGGTGATGCCGTGCCATGTTATGATACCAAAAGCACGAGGGGTGATGCCGTACCGTTTCTATTTATTATGTGGTGGGGATGAGAGCAAAAGCACGAAGGGTGATTCCGTGCACTTGCTTTTATTTATTATTTGGTGAGAATGAGAGTAAAAGCACGAAGGGTGATGCCGTGCACTGTTTTCTCTGTGATTGTTATTTCCTACTGTTACTTAGATAATTGAACTGTTGTCTTATTTCGTTATTTTTGTTATCTGATATTGCTTTCCCCCAGCATGTTTCCCCTTTTCCCTTGTACTTAACTGGTTATTCGTGTTGTTATTATTTCTTCCGAATATTATTAAATTGCACAGGTTGTCTTGATTGTCGTGTCCTAGCCTCATCACTACTTCGCCGAGGTTAGGCTCGACACTTACTCAGTACATGGGGTCGGTTGTACTGATGCTACACCTTCACATCTTTTGTTGTGCATATCCGGTACAGGTGCCGTTGGACATTAGAGCAAGGAGGATGCCTTCAGTCCAGTCGGAGACCCGAGGTAGTTCTGCAGGCGTCCGCAGGCCTTGGCGTCCCCTTCTATTTCATTTGTATTATGTTCTAGATATTCCAGAAACAAATGTTTTTACTTTTGTTCAAACCCCTTAGGTTTAGTATTCGTAGATAGTCCGTGAAGGTGTGACACCAAGTTCTGGGAGTTGTTATTATGAGTTTTGTGATAGTGTTGAAAAAGGTTGTTAGATTCTATTTCTTCCGCACTTTTATTTCCGCTGATCTTGTATGTCACTAACTAGTTGCTAAAAATAAAGAAATAATATAGAATAACCAGTAACGTTGGTTTGCCTAATGGGTTCAATGTTATGCGCCATCACAGTCCCGACGGTGGGAAATTCGGGTCGTGACAAGTTGGTATCAGAGCGCTAGGTTTCATAGGTCTCACAATTCACGGACAAGCTTAGTAGGGTATGAAGGATCAGTACGGAGACGTCCGTGCTTATCCGCCCAAAGGCTACAGAGCCTAGGAATGACTTCACATATATTCTTCTCTGTCGTGCGACTTAAATTCTCAATGCTAACTGAATTTTTACTCTATTCTCTCGCAGATGGCGAGAACACGTGCTTCTTCATCCACTGATCAGCAGCCCGAGCCTCCTGTTGCAGCTCCTACGAGGGGCTGAGATGAGGCCGAGGCCATGCTAGATTCTGCGGCAGGGGCAGAGCTCAGCCCAGAGTAGCAGCCCTAGTGAAGGAGCCTCAGGTAGAGTTTGTTGATGAGGTTCCTGCCCAGACAGTCCCGGTTGGGCCAGCTCAGGTCCCCGAGGGGTTCATTGCCACCCCAGTACTCCAGGATGCTCTGGTCCGTCTAGTGGGCCTCATGGAGAGTGTCTCTCAGGCAGGTTTACTTCCTGCAGCACCAGCCATCTCTCAGGCTGGGGGAGGAGCCCAGACTCCCATTACTCGCACCCCGGAGCAGTTGGCTCCTCAGTTTTAGACTCCAGTAGCTCAGCCAGCTGGGGTAATTCAGCCGGGTATTATGGCTCAGACCGGTGATGGAGCAGCTATGTCTGCTGATGCTTTGTGGAGGTTGGACAGGTTCACCAAGCTTTTCACTACTACTTACAGAGGTGCATCTTCAGAGGATCCCCAGGATTACTTAGACAGTTGCTATGAGGTTCTTCGGAACATGGGGATCGTGGAGACCAGTGGGGTCAATTTTTCTACTTTTCGCCTTTCTGGTCCCGTCAAGACTTGGTGGAGGGATTATTGCTTGACCAAACCAGCTGGATCTTCGCCTTTGTCTTGGGCCCAGTTCTCCGATTTGTTCTTGGAGAAGTTTCTTCTAGCCACCCAGAGAGAGGATCTCCGGAGGCAGTTTGAGCGTCTCCAGCAGGGTTCTATGGCAGTTACACAGTATGAGACCCGATTCATCACTTTGGCCCGACATGCTATCATGATACTCCCCACCAACCGAGAGAGGGTGATGAGGTTTATTGAAGGGCTAGCTCAGCCGATTAGACTACAGATGGCCAGAGAGACAGAGTGTGATATTTCACTTCAGGAGGCGGTCAATGTGGCCAGGCGAGTTGAGATGGTCTTATTTCAGGGTAGTGGTCAGGGGTCTGATAAGAGGCCTCGTCATTTTGGCCGGTTCAGTGGAGCCTTATCTGGAGGCAGGGATTCTTTTGGCAGGGGTCATCTTCCTAGACCCTTTCAGTCAACACTCCAGGTATCCCGCAGTGCACCACCAGCTCCTATCAGTGCACCGCCGCTCTAGAGTTTTCAGAGTGGTTACTACGGTCGACAGGGATAGTTCCAGGGCCAGCAATCTCAGTAGCCGAGATCTTGTTATACCTGTGGTGGCCCGGGGTACATTGCTAGATTCTGCCCCTGAGCCTCGGGTGGTTCTCAGCACCAGGGTTCCCGTGCTATGATTCCCGCACCAGGTTCTCCACCACCCCCTTAGCCAGCTAGGGGTGGAGGTCGAGGTGTTATAGGTGGAGGCCAGACAGTTAGAGGTGGAGGTCAGCCCGCAGTAAGTCGACCCATGGATGTTCAGATTGGTGGGGCCCAGCCTCGATGTTATGCTATTCCTGCCAGGCCTGAGGTTGAGGCCTCCGATGCAGTCATTACAGATATGGTTTAAGTTTGCAGTAGGGATGCTTCGGTTTTATTTGACCCGGGGTCCACATATTCCTACGTGTCCTCATATTTTTCTCCTTATCTGATTATGCCTCGTGATTCCCTGAGTAATCCTGTATATTTATCTATACCGGTGGGTGATTCTATTGTGGTAGATCGAGTCTACCATTCATTTATAGTGGTTATCGGTGGTCTTGAGACCAGAGTAGATCTTCTACTCCTTGATATGGTCGATTTCGATGTTATTTTGGGGATGGATTGATTGTCCCCCTATCATTCTATTCTGGACTGTCATGCCAAGATTGTGACCTTGCCCTTGCGGGGAGTGCCTTGATTAGAATGGAGGGGGGCTCCTGTCCATTCTTCCAGCAGGGTTATCTCATATATGAAGGCTCGGCGCATGGTTGAGAAGGGGTGTTTGGCCTACTTGGCTTATGTTTGTGATTCTAGTGCCGAGGTTCCTTCTATGGAGTCTGTGCCCATAGTCCGTGAGTTTCCATAGGTATTCCCTACATACCTGTCGGGTATGCCACCCGACAGGGATATTGAATTTTGCATTGGTTTGGCTCCGGGCACTCAGCCCATTTCTATTCCGCCGAATCCTAATTTTGGTTCTAGGGGGTTTAAGGTGTGATTTTGAGTTTTAGCGTTGTTGCGGGTGTTCCGAAGGCTCGAGCGAGTCCGTATTATGATTTGAGACTTGTTGGGTATATTTGGACGGGGGCTCGGGTGGGTCTAGGTGCCTCTCGGGCACCAAACGAGGCCAAAAACCAGCTGAAGCAGTTGCTGGTGCACCTGATCTGGTGTGACCGCAGGTGCGGTTGCCCAGTCGCAGGTGCGAGACCGCTCCTGCATCCAGGCCTCGCAGGTGCGACCCCCAGGTGGGTTTCCAAGTTCTCGCAGGTGCGGGCTCCTTCCCGCAGGTGCGGAGCCGCAGGTGCAGGCTCCAGCCTGCAAATGCGAGTCCAGTCCCTTGTCCCATTTTTCGTAGGTGCGAGACCGCAGGTTCGGTCATCGAGTCGCAGGTGTGGAAACCCCTGTAGGCAGTAAGGTCTTTAAGTGCGGGATTATCCCATTTTTACTCTATTTTCTTCCACCATAGACGAGTTTGAGAGCTTGGAAAAGATCCCCACGACCCAGCCACTGTGAGGTAAATAAATTCTACCCTAAAGTTAGTTAATGCATGAATTCCTAGTTTAGTTAACTACCTAATTAGTGAAAAAATTAAGGAATTGGGTAGTAACCTAGTGCTTTCGAGAATTTAGACTATTACCCGTGAATTGGATCTGAAATCATACAAAAATCATATATTAATGATGCTTAGGTTATGGGTGAGTGTTTCCTTCAAGAATTTTTGTAATCCGAGCATGCGGGCGCGGGGTTGGATTTTGGGATTTCTTCAAGAATTATGTATTTGACTAAATAATAGGAGAATTCTATGCTTTGAGTATAATTTGATATATTTACGTAATGTTTGGTTAGCTTCGAGTCCTTTGGGTGACGAGTTCGGAGTTTCGGGTGCATTCTTGACCCGGGGAGTAGGTGCGACGTGAGGTGAGTCTCCTTTCTAATCTCGTAAGAGGGAATTGTCCTCGTAGGTGTTTTAAATGCTATGTGCGATAACTGTGGTGGCTACGTACGTACAAAGTGATGAGAGTCCGTACGTAGCGGCTATTATTATTATGTCCTGGTAGTTAGGCCCACATCATGCCTTGTGTTCTCCTTGAAATGAACTATATGGTTAATAAATTAAATGTTACATGCGGCTTATTTTCCTGAGACCATGGAATTTGAGAAATTTAAGGAATTGTTTACTGAAAAGTAATTTAAAAAGGGATATTTTGTTTGCATGTGACCGCTTCGCAATTTACATTCCGCGAGCGGAGTGTGATTTCCCCCACTCTTATGGGAGGGGGCCATACGCCACGGCGGATTGAAAGATGCACTTATGGTTTGGGCCATTCGATCCTTGGCAATGCATAGAGATGATTACTTTATGGCAAAGATGCACTTATGGTTCGGGCCGTTCGATCCTCGACAGTGCATAGATGTGAGTACTTTATGGCAAGGCGCACTTATGGTTTGGGCCGTCTGACCCTCGGCAGTGCACAGATATGACTATCTTATGGCTCAAGATGGTTATCTTTATTCCGTATGCGCGTGATTTATTTGTTAGTAAATTCATGGACATTGATTTGACAGATATTTGGGGGAAGGTGAAGTAGTAATTGTTTATTTATTTCCAGTACTTACTTGGATTTCAGGTCCTTATATATTTTCTACTTCACTGCCTTTACATGCCTACCGTTTTCATCATATTCTGTTAAATTATATTGTTGGACCTTAGTGAGTGTCAAGTCGACCTCTCGTCACTAACTCTTCGAGGTTAGGCGGGATACTCACTGGGTACATATATATTTATGTACTCATGCTACACTTCTGTACTTAATTGTTCAGGTTCCGAGGCTAGTGCATCTGGTTGTCAAACCGAATCTTGATTCTGATTATAGACGGAGCTGACTTCACGTTGAGCTACTTTCTCCTAGCGATCTCCGGCAGCACCATGGGTTTTCTTTTGCTTATTTCCCGTCTATTTATTTCAGAAAATGGGACTATATATTATATCTTTTGTATATTCTGTTAGTATGCCCGTAGGACTTGTGACACTAGTTCCTGGCACACACGTGATAGTTATTATGGATTACGGGTCTGTATATATATTGGGTCACGCCTCCTCATGACCACTTTTGACTGGCTAATTATCCTTGTCGATTTATGTTTTAAGTTTTAGAAACGGAGTATATGTGGAAATGTTTAATCTAATAAGAATGAACCCTTAGTAAATTGAGTGTTGGCTTGCCTGACCCCGCTGTTGGGCGGCATCACGACCTTAGTTAGGATTTTGGGTCGTGACAACATGGTATCAGAGCCCTAGGTTCACGTAAGTCTCACGAGTCACGGGCAAACCTGGCAGAGTCTTGCAGATCGATATGGAGACGTCTGTACTTATCTTCAGGAGGCTATAGGGTATTTGGAAACATATCTTTATTCTTATTCTATCGTGCAGTCGATGGTTTACTAAATCTCATTCTTCTATTCTCTCACAGATGGTGAGGACGCGTGCATATGATGTTCCAGACCAGGAGGGGCCACTACCCCCGTTGTCCGAGGCCGTGGCAGAGGCCGAGGGAGGGAACCGACTCGAGGTAGGGACGAGGGCTTCCCAGAGTTATTCCGGTTCCACCACCAGAGGACTCTATTATAGAGGAGCAGGACGAGGTTCCCCTAGCAGATCCTGCTCCAGTATACTTCATGACGGCACCAGGCTTCCAGGAGGTCATGGGCCGTATGATGAGATTTATGGACACTATGTCCCAGGCTAGTTTATTTCCAGCAGATCCTACCGCTTCTCAGGCGGGAGGGGAAGTCCAGACCCCTACTGCCCAGGTTGTAGGCCATACAACAACATTACATCATACCTCAGGTACACTTCCCGTGGGTGGGTTCCAGCCTATTGCAGGAACACCTGAGCCCAGACCAGCTGCGGACGCCGATCCGCAAAAGTTATTGGATAGATGGACTCGATCGCATCCTCCAGTCTTCGAGGGCGAGCGAGGCGAGGATGCCTAGGATTTTGTGGACAGGTGCAGGGACATACTGCACAACATGAGGATACTAGATTCCCATGGAGTGGATTTCACTACCTTCCAGTTGGAGGGCAGAGCTCGTAGGTGGTGGCAGTCCTATATTCTTAGCAGGCCAGTAGATTCTCCTCCTTTCACTTGGGAGCAGTTCATGCAGATGTTTCTGGATAGATATATCCCACCCTCTGAGAGGGAAGAGTTGCGGTATCAGTTTGAGCGGCTAGAGCAGGGACAGATGTCAGTGACAAATTATGAGGCCAGATTTTCAGAGTTGTCTTGCCATGCACTCATGATACTAACTACTGATGCAGAGAGGGTGCGGAGATTTGTGGCTGGGTTGCATCAAGGTATTAGGGCCACCATGGCCCGAGAGATGGAGATGGGTACTTCTTATCAGCTCTGATAGAGATTTCTCGCAGAATCGAGGGGTATCGGTCGAGGAGCAGGGGCAACAGGACAAGAGGGCTAGATTATACGGAGATTTTAGAGGTGCCCCAACTAGGGGCAGAGGTCAGTTTAGCAGTAGTCAGCCCAGCAGGCCTTTATATTCAGCACCTTCACCACCGCGCTGAGGTGTTCTAGCAAGGCCTCATTTCAGCGCCATGCCAGAGCGTTCGTACCGTCCTCCAGCCATTCAGATTTCACCCTGTGGTTATCCCAGTCATCCGAGATCCTCCGAACCCTACTTTAGTGCTATGCCAGAAGGCTCACATCGCCCTTCGACCATTCAGGTTTCTTCTTCAGGGTAGCAGACTATGGTACCTGGGGGTTGTTACGAGTGTGGGGATCCAGCTAATATGATGAGGCATTGTCCCAAGTTTCGGGGCAATGCCATACAGTAGTGTTATCAGCCGATGGGTCCGGCACCAGCAGTTCGGCTACCTAGAGGTGGATGACAGGTCGACAGGGGTTTTCCTAGAGGTGGAGGCCAGTCAGGGGGAGGTCAGGTAGCTCTGTTCACTTTGGTGGAGCTCAGTCTTCCGGTGCTCCAGCTAGATTCTATGCCATTCCAGCCAGATCAGATGCAGTGGCCTCAGACGCCGTGATCACATGTATTATCTCAGTATGTGGTAGAGAGGATTAAGTATTATTTGATCCAGGATCCACCTATTCATATGTTTCAGCATTATTTTCTCATTTTCTGGATGCTCCTCGCGAGTCCTTGGGCTCTCCTATATATGTGTCCACTCCTGTGGGCGATTCTGTGGTGGTAGACCTAATCTATCGGTCTTGTGTGATCACCTTCTGTGGGTTTGAGACTAGGGTGGACCTTTTATTGCTCGACATGGTTGATTTTGAGGTTATTGTAGGCATGGATTGGCTATCTCCTTATCATGTCATGCTAGATTTCCATTCCAAGACAATTACTTTAGCCATGCCCGAGTCGCCTAGGCTGGAGTGGAGAGGTTCCTCAGTTAGTGCAGCCAGCGGGTTATTTTATTCATGAAGGCTCGACATAATGTCGAGAAGGGTTGTCTGGCCTATCTTTCTTATGTGCAGGAGACCACCGCCGAGTCTCCGACGATTGATTCAGTGCCAGTTGTTCGAGAGTTTGCTGATGTATTTCCTTCAGATCTTCCGGGCATGCCTCCGAATTGCGATATTGATTTCTGCATTGATTTAGCTCCAGGAACCCAGCCTATATCTATTCCTCCGTACCGTATGGCTCTCAAAGAGTTGAAGGAGTTGAAGGAGCAGCTTGAGGAGTTGTTGGCTAAGGGGTTCATCAGACCGAGTGTATCTTCGTGGGGTGCTCCAGTTTTATTCATGAAGAAAAAGGAGGGGTTCATGCGGATGTGTATTGATTACCACCAGTTGAACAAGGTCACCACAAAGAACAAGTATCCTTTGCCGCGCATCGATGATTTGTTTGACCAGTTGCAGGGTGCTAGGGTGTTTTCTAAGATCGATTTGAGATCGGGATATCATTAGTTAAAGATTCGGGCCTCAGATGTTCCGAAGACTGCTTTCCGTACGAGATATGGCCACTGTGAGTTCCTGGTGATGTCCTTTGGCTTGACTAATGCCCCAGCAGCATTCATGGGCTTGATGAATAGGGTGTTGAAGACGTATATTGATTCCTTCGTCATTGTCTTCATTGATGACATCTTGATTTACTCACGTAGCCTGGGGAAGCACGAGCAACATTTGAGAGTTGTGCTCCAAACTTTGCGGGAACAGAAACTATATGCTAAGTTCTCCAAGTGTAAATTCTGGTTGGATTCCGTAGCATTCCTAGGGCATGTGGTATCCGGAGAGGGTATCAAGGTTGATCCTCAGAAGATCGAGGCAGTTCAGAGTTGGTTGCGTCTCACTTCAACTACAAAGATCAGGAGCTTATTGGGCCTAGCAGGCTATTATCGTCGATTTGTGGAGGGGCTCTCTTCTATTGCAGCTCCATTGACTAGATTGACTCAGAAGAATTCCCCGTTCCGATGGTCTGACGAGTGTGAGGCGAGCTTTCAGAAGCTCAAGGCAGCATTGACCTCAGCACCAGTTCTGGTACTGCCTTCCGGTTCGGAGATGTATACAGTGTATTATGACACTTCGCGCGTTGGCTTGGGATGTGTGTTGATGCAGGAAGGGAGAGTTATTGCTTATGCTTCGCACCAGCTGAAGGTTCATGAGAATAATTACCATGTGCATGATTTAGAGTTGGCAGCGATTTTTCATGCCCTTAAGATTTGGAGGCACTCCTTGTATGGGGTGTCCATTGAGGTTTATACAGACCACCGCAACTTGCAACACCTGTTTAAGCAGAGGGACTTAATTTGAGGCAGCGTAGGTGGCTTGAGTTATTGAAGGATTATGATATCACCATTCTTTATCATCCGTGCAAGGAAAATATGGTAGCAGATGCCTTGAGCAGGAAGGCGGAGAGTAGAGGTAGTTTAGCTTATATTGCAGCAGAGGAGAGACCTCTAGCCTTGGACATTCAGTCCTTGTCTAATCGCCTGGTGAGATTAGACCTGTTAGAGCCTCGTCGAGTTTTAGCACATGTGTTTGCTCAGCCTTCATTATTGGGGGAGTTTAAGGCCCGGCAGTTCGATGATCTGTGCTTAGCAGAGCTTTGGGAGACAGTGGTACGAGGTGGTGCCAAGGAGGTTACTATTGGCGAGGATGGTGTTCTGAGACTTCAGGGCCGTATATGTGTTCCTAACATTGACGCGGTTTGGGTTATTGTGGATAGATGGACCAAATCAGCACATTTCATTCCTGTAGCTACTACATATACTTCTGAGAGGTTAGCCCAGATCTACATTCGAGAGATAGTCCGGTTGCACGGTGTGCCGGTGTCCATTATATTAGATCGAGGTCCTCAGCACATTTCATTCCTGTAGCTACTACATATACTTCAGGAGTTAATCCGGTCTTTCATGTATCTATGCTCTGGAGGTACCACGCCGACTTCTCTCACGTGGTTGATTTCAGCACTATTCAGTTGGATGAGAGGTTGGGCTACGAGGAGGAGACAGTTGATATTATTGATAGACAGGATCGCCAGTTGAGGTCCAAGAGAGTTTCTGCAGTGAAGGTCCAGTGAAGGGGCCAACCAGTCGAGGAAGCGACCTAGGAGTCCAAGGAGGACATGCAGAGCAGATATCCGCACTTATTCAACACTTCAGGTATGATTCTAGACCCGTTCGAGGACGAACATTTCTTTAAGAAGTGGAGAATGCAACGACCCGATCGGTCGTTTTGTGTTATCGGACCCCGTTCCCCTAAATGAAACTTCCCATAGCGGGCTTATTGTGATTTATGACTTGCGGGGGCGGGTGGTCCGGGATTCAGAAGTGTTTAGAGCAATATTGGAACACTTGGTTCCTTTAGGTGGGCCTTTAAGGTCAAGTTTGACTTCGTTCAATATTTTTAGTAAACGACCTCGGAATCGAGTTTGGACGGTTTTGATAGCTTTAGTATGATGATTACGGACTTGGGCGTATGTTCGGAATGGGTTTCGGATGACTCGGGAGCGTTTCGGCGCCCAATAATGAAATAAGAGTTCCTTAAGTTCCTATTGTGGTTTGGGACGTGTTTTTTTGTTATCGAGGTCTGAACAGAATTTCGAGATCGAGAATATTTCTGTTATGTTATTTATGACTTGCCTACAAAATTTGGTGTCATTCCGAGTAGTATAGGTCGGTTTGGTACATTGTTAGCGAAGTCAAGAAAACTTAAAGTTTCTAAGTTTGGTTCTAGGGGTTTTGAGATGTGATTTTGAGTTTTAGCGTTGTTGCGGGTGCTACGAAGGCTAGAGCGAGTCTGTATTATAATTTGGGACTTGTTGGTATATTTGGACGGGGGCTCAGGTGGGCCTAGGTGCCTCTCGGGCACCAAACAAGGCCAAAAACCAGCTGAAGCAGTTGCTGGTGCACCTGATCTAGTGTGACCGTAGGTGCGGTTGCCCAATCGCAGGTGTGAGACCGCTCCTACGGTCCAGGCCTCGCAAGTGCGACCCCCAGGTGGGTTGCCCAGTTCTCGCAGGTGCAGGCTCTAGCCTGCAGATGCAAGCCCAGGCCCTTGTCCCATTTTCCGCAGGTGCGAGCTATTGCTCGCAAGTGCGAGACCGGAGGTGCGGTCGTCGAGTCGCAGGTGCGGAAACCCCTGTAGGCAGTAAGGTCTTTAAGTGCAGGATTATCCCACCATAGACGAGTATGAGAGCTTGGAAAAGAGCCCCACGACCCAGCAACTGTGAGGTAAATAAATTCTACCCTAAAGTTAGTTAATGCATGAATTCCTACTTTAGTTAACTACCTAATTAGTGAAAAAATTAAGGAATTGGTCAGTAACCTAGGGCTTTCGAGAATTTAGAGTATTACCCGTGAATTGGCTATGAAATCATACAAAAATCATATATTAATGATCCTTAGGTTATGGGTGAGTGTTTCCTTCAAGAATTTTTGAAATCCGAGCATGCAGGCCCGGGGTTGGATTTTGGAATTTCTTCAAGAATGATGAATTTGACTAAATAATAGGAGAATTCTATGCTTTGAGTATAATTTGATATATTTACATAACGTTTGGTTAGCTTCGAGTCCTTTGGGTGACGAGTTCGGAGTTTCAGGCGCATTCTTGACCCGGGGAGTAGGTGCGACGCGAGGTGAGTTTCCTTTCTAACCTCGTAAGACGAAATTGTCCTCATAGGTGTTTTAAATTCTATGTGTGATAACTGTGGGGGATACGTACGTACAAAGTGACGAGAGTCCGTACATAGCGGCTATTATTATTATCTCTGGGTAGTTAGGCCCAAATCATGCCTTGTGTTTTTCTTGAAATGAACTATATGCTAAATAAATTAAATGTTACATGTGGCTTATTTTGCTGAGATCATGGATTTGAGAAATTTTAAGGAATTGTTCACTGAAAAGTAATTTAAAAAGGGATATTTTGTGTGCATGTAACCGCTTCGCAATTTACATTCCGCGAGCGGAGTGTGATTTCCCCCACTCTTATGGGAGCGAGCCGTACGCCACGACGGATTAAAAGATGCACTTATGGTTCGGGCCGTTCGATCCTCGGCAGTGCATAGATGTGAGTACTTTATGACAAGGTGCACTTATGGTTCAGGCCGTTCGACCCTCGGTAGTGCACAAATATGACTATCTTATGGCTTAGGCCGGTTGTCCTTATTCCGTATGCGCGTGATTTATTTGTTACTAAATTCATGGACATTGATTTGACAGATATTTGAGGGAAGGTAAAGTAGTAATTGTTTATGCTACGCTTCTGTACTTAATTGTTCAGGTTCCGAGGCTGGTGCATCTGGTTGTCAAACCTGAGCTTGATTCTGATTATAGACGGACCTGACTTCATGGTGAGCTGCTTTCTGCTGGCGATCTCTGGCAGCACCATGGGGTTTCTTATGCTTATTTCCCGTCTATTTCTTTCAGATAGTGGGACTGTATATTATATCTTTTGTATATTATGTTAGTATGCTCGTAGGACTTGTGACACTAGTTCTTGGCACACACGTGATAGTTATTATGGATTACGGGTCTGTAAATATATTGGCTCACGCCTCCTCATGACCGCTTTTGATTAAAAACTGGCTAATTATCCTTGTCGATTAAAAATTGAGTATATGTTGAAATGTTTAATCTAATAAGAAGGAACCCTTAGTAAATTGAGTGTTGGCTTGCCTGACTTCGCTGTTGGGCACCATCACGACCTAAGTTAGGATTTTGGGTCGGGACATGGCGTATAGCTGGGAAGCTTTTATATGAAAAACTGAGAAAAATGCTAGTTTTGCCTTTAAAATTGAATTTAAGTTGACTTCGGTCAACATTTTGGATAAACGGCAGTCCCGAAGGGTCCGTAGGAAAATATGGGACTTGGGCGTATGACCGGAATTGAATTCCGAGGTCCTAACCCGAGAAATGAATTTTTGAAAGAAATTATTTTACTGAAATTATAAGAGTTTTTGGAAATTTGGTGATATTTGAAATTTATGGTATCGGTCCCGTATTCTAGTTCTGGATCCCGGTACAGGTTCAATATGATAATTATGATACGTTTGTAAAATTTGGTAAGGATTGGAGGTCGTTTGACGTGATTCGGACCCACGGTTGTAAAATTTGATACTTTGAATGTTTTGGAAGTTTTCTTTGATTTTTATGATAAATTTTTTGTTTAAGATGTTATTTTGGCGATTTATCGTACAAGTAAGTCCGTAGGATGGTTTTGAGGTTATGTGCATATTTGGTTTGAGCCCCGAGGACTCGGGTGAGTTTCGGATAGGCGTCGCGGTATTTTTAGACTCAAAAATCTGGTGTTTTTGGTCAGTTTCTGTTGTCTGAGTTTTTGTGCTATGCGAACGCAAGGTGCGAGCACGGAGCACAGGATCTTCGCAATGTGCGAACGCACACAGTGGGATGCGAACGCATAGAGTATTAGGAAGGCTGGGGGGATGGGTAGGCTTTTCACTGTGCGAACGCACCACTGAGGTCGCGATTGCGTAGGGTGGGAGAAGGGTAGCTATGCGAACGCATTAGCCCTGTCGCGAATGCATAGGGAAAATCTACCCAGTTATTTAAAAAAAGAACCTAATACGGGATTCAACCAAAATTTCATAACTTCATCTTTCAAACTCCAAATTGGGCGATTTTTGAAAGAGAACTTTACTACAAATTAATAGGTATGTAATCTTAGACTCATTTTCTTCCATTTCCATTAACACCCATTAGATTTCTAGGCCTAAATCATGTTTTTAAGGGTAGAAAATTAGGGATTTGCGTAGAGTTAGGGATTTTTTTATAATTAGAATTTAGACCTTGTTTTGGGGTAGGATTTCAAAACTAATTACATATTCGGGCTCGTGGGTGAATGGGTGATCGGGTTTTGGTCCGAACCTCATGTTTAGACCAACCGGGCCTGGGGTCAATTTTTGACTTTTTGGGAAAATGATAGGAAATCTGTAATTAAGTATTGGAATTGAATTATTTAGAATTTATTGATGTTATTGAGTCAATTATGTCTAGATACAATCTATTTGGAGTCGAGTTCAAAAGGAAAAGTGGTGATTGAGGCTTGATTTTGGTCGTGGAAGTCTAGGTAAGTGTTTGGCCTAACTTTAGCTTGAGGGAATAGGTGTTGAGTCTTATTTGCTATGTGTTTATACCATGTTCAACGTATACGTGAGGTGAAGAGTACCTATACGTTGGTGTCAACCGCGCCCGTGAGTCAGAAATTATGAATTATGTGATTTTCATTGATATTTATTGTGTTAAAGCTTGAATTTCACTTTAGTGGTTGTTCATTCAGTGGAAATTCTTGGTAATGGATATTGTTGAGTATTTTTTCGGTTAAGGAATCTTATATAAAGAGTAAAAGCACGAAGAATGATGCCGTGGACTTGCTTTTATATATTATTTGGTGAGAATTAGAGTAAAAGCACGAAGGGTGATGCCGTGCACTGTTTTCTCTGTGATTGTTATTTCCTTCTGTTACTTAGATAATTGAACTGTTGTCTTATTTCGTTATTTCTGTTATCTGATATTGCTTTTCCCCAGAATATTTCCCCTTTTCCCTTGTACTTAACTGGTTATTCGTGTTTTTATTATTTCTTCCGAATATTATTAAATTGCACAGGTTGTCTTGATTGTCGTGTCCTAGAATCGTCACTACTTCATCGAGGTTAGGCTCGACACTTACTCAGTACATAGGGTCGGTTGTACTGATGCTACACCTGCACATCTTTTGTTGTGCAGATCCCGGTACAGGATCCTTTGGACATTAGAGCTAGGAGGCTGCCTTCAGTCTAGTCGGAGACCCTGAGGTAGTCCTGCAGGCATCCACAGGACTTGGCGTCCCCTTCTATTTCATTTGTATTCTGTTCTAGATATTCTAAAAACAGATGTATTTACTTTTTTTCAAACCCCTTATTTGTAGTATTCGTAGATAGTCCGTGAAGGTGTGACACACCAAGTTCTGGGAGTTGTTATTATGGGTTTTGTGATAGTATTTAAAAAGGTTGTTAGATTCTATTTCTTCCTCGCTTTTATTTCCGTTGATCTTGTATGTCACTAACTAGTTGCTAAAAATAAAGAAATAATATAGAATAACCGGTAACGTTGGCTTGCCTAGAGGGTTCAATGTTAGGCGCCATCACGATCCCGACGGTGAGAAATGCGTGTCGTGACAAGTTTGTATGAGAGCCCTAGGTTGCATAGGTCTCACAATTCACGAACAAGCTTAGTAGGGTCTGAGGGATCGGTACAGAGACGTCTGTGCTTATCCCCTAGAGGCTACAGAGCCTAGGAATGACTTCACATCTATTCTTCTCTGTCGTGCGATTTGAATTCTCAATGCTAACTAAATTTTTACTCTATTCTCTCGCAGATCGCGAGAACACGTGCTTCTTCATCCAATTATCAGCAGCCCGAGCCTCCAGTTGCAGCTCCTACGAGGGGCCGAGGGCGAGGCCGTGCTAGAGGCCGAGGCAGGGGCAAAGCTCAACCCAAAGCAGCAGCCCTAGTGGCGGAGCCTCAGGTAGAGTTTGTTGATGAGGTTCCTGCCCAGACAGTTCAGGTTGGGCCAACTCAGATCCCGGAGGGGTTCATTGCCACCCGAGTACTCCAGGATTCTCTGGTCCGTCTAGTGGCCTCATGGAGAGTGTCGCTCAGGCAGGTTTGCTTCCTGCAGCACCAACTGTCTCTCAGGCTAGGGGAGGAACCCAGACTCCCGCTACTCGCACTCTGGAGCAGTTGGCTCCTCAGTTTCAAACTCCAGTAGCTCAGCCAGCGGGGGTAGTTCGGCCCGGTATTATGGCTCAGCACTAGCCAGAATTACTTAGACAGTTTCTATGAGTTTCTTCAGAACATGGGGATCGTGGAGACCAATGTGGTCGATTTTGCTACTTTCCGCCTTTCTAGTCCCGCCAAGACTTGGTGGAGGGATTATTGCTTGACCAAACCAGCTGGATCTTCGCCTTTGTCTTAGGCCCGATTCTCCGATTTGTTCTTGGAGAAGTTTCTTCCAGTCACCCAGAGAGAGGATTTCCGGAGGTAGTTTGAGCTTCTCCAGCAGGGTTCTATGACAGTTACACAGTATGAGACCCGATTCATCACTTTGGCCCAACATGCTATCATGATACTCCCCACCGACCGAGAGAGGGTGATGAGGTTTATTGAAGGGCTAGCTCAGCCGATTAGACTACAGATGGCCAGAGAGACAGACAGTGATATTTCATTTCAGGAGGTGGCCAATGTGGCCAGGCGAGTCGAGATGGTCTTATTTCAGGGTAGTGGTCAGGGTTCTGACAAGAGGCCTCGTCATTTTGTCCGGTTCAGTGGTGCCTCTTCTGGAGGCAGGGATTCTTTTGACAGGGGTCATCCTCCTAGACCCTTTCAGTCATCACTCCAGGTATCCCGGAGTGCACCACCAGCTCCTATCAGTGCACCACTGCTCCAGAGTTTTCTGAGTGGTTACTCCAGTCGACAGGGACAGTTTCAGGGCCAACAGTCTCAGCATCCGAGATCTTTTTATACTTGTGGTGGCCTGGGGCACATCTCTAGATTCTGCCCCCGAGCCTCGAGTGGTTCTCAGCACCAGGGTTCCCGTGCTATGATTCCCGCACCAGGTGTTACACCACCTCCTCAGCCAGCTAGGGGTGGAGGTCGAGGTGCCAGAAGTGGAAGCCAGACAGTTAGAGATGGAGGTCATGCTATTAGAGGTAGAGTTCAGCCCGTAGTAGGTCGACCCAGGGATTTTCAGATTGGTGGGGCCCAGCCTCGATGTTATGCTATTCCCTCCAAGCCTGAGGCTGAGGCCTCCGATACAGTCATTACAGGTATGGTTTGAGTTTGTAGCAGGGATGCTTCGGTTTTATTTGACCCGGGGTCCATATATTCCTACGTGTCCTCATATTTTGCTCCTTATCTGATTATGCCTCGTGATTCCCTGAGTACTGAGAGTTGTTATTATGTGGTTTGTGATAGTATTTAAAAATGTTGTTAGATTATATTTCTTTCGAACTTTTATTTCAGTACATGGGGTCGGTTGTACTGATGCTACACCTGCACATCTTTTGTTGTGCAGATCCCGGTACAGGACCCTTTGGACATTAGAGCTAGGAGGCTGCCTTCAGTCCAGTCGGAGACCCCGAGGTAGTCCTGCAGGCGTCCGCAGGCCTTGGCGTCCCCTTCTATTTCATTTGTATTCTATTCTAGATATTCCAAAAATAGATGTATTTACTTTTGTTCAAACCCCTTATTTGTAATATTCGTAGATAGTCCGTGAAGGTGTGACACACCAAGTTCTGGGAGTTGTTATTATGGGTTTTGTGATAGTATTTAAAAAGGTTGTTCGATTATATTTCTTCCGCACTTTTATTTCCGTTGATCTTGTATGTCACTAACTAGTTGCTAAAAATAAAGAAATAATATAGAATAATCGGTAATGTTGGCTTGCCTAGCAGGTTCAATGTTAGGCGCCATCACGGTCCCAACGGTGGGAAATTTATGCCGTGACACAAAAGGATCAAAATCATAATTTACCAATAATTAGAGATCAAGGGTGTGTTTGGTACGAAGGAAACACTTTCCCGAAAATGCTTTTCACGTTTTCTATTTTTGGTTGATTTAAATGTTTTGGAAAACATTTTCATTATGAACTCATTTTCCTTCAATTGGAGGAAAATGTTTTCCTTATCAAGAGAAAGGAAAATATTTTCTAAAACTCCTTCTCAACTTTCTCACCCTATTCCCCACCCTCATCAACTCACCCCACACCTCCACACCTACCCACCTAACCCTCACCCCTAACCCAAACCCCCCTCCCCAAAAGTTCCAAAGGTATGAGTTCATAGGTTTATCTGTTTGGAAGTTTGCGGGTTTAGAAATTGTAGAGTTTACAGATTCGAAAGTTTAGCGGTTCAGAAGTTTATGAAATTTGTGGGTTCGGAAGCTTGTTGGTTCGAAAGTCTAACCACTCGACTGATCATTTTGGGCAATTGCGTCCGGCTCAGCAGTTTGAGGTCACGAGTAGCTTAACACAGTGTATTATGACTTGTGTGCATCATCGATTCAAATTTTTGAGAGGTTCAGAAAGGGTTTTTAGGGCTGACTCTCATTTGAGAAGCTCGAGTTGAAGGAAATGACCCAGGGTTTGACTCTTGATTATTTGCCTCAAACAGAGCTTCGATGGTTCCGATAAGTCTTAACAGTGATTTTAGACTTGGGTATATGCCCGGAATTTCATTTGGATGTTTCTAAAAGGTTTCGAAATCATTTGGCGAAAGTTGGCAATTTAAAGGGTTAGAATTTTCCTAAGTTTGACCATGGTTTGAATTTAAGGCTATTGGGTTCGGATTGTGGTTTTAGAACTTCGAATAGGTCTGTTTCATCATTTGGAACTTTCTTGCAAAATTTGGTACCATTTGGAGTTGATTTGATATGGTTCAGACGTTCAGTTGCGATTTTAGAAGTTCTTGAAGCTCATTGTGATTTTTATGTGTTTTGGCATCCGGTTCGTGATTTAGAGGTTAATTGATAATTTCAATCGCGCCAGCGAGTTCATCTTATATTTTCAGACTTGTGAGGGTGTTCGGTTTAGAGTCCTGAGGGCTCGGATGAGTTTTGTACGCGTTTCAGAGTGTTGGAAGAAGATTCAGCTGTGCTGGTGTTTCTATTCTCGCATTTGCGAGGTTTTCATCGCATTTTCAATGTCCGCATTTGCGAGATCATTCTCGCACTTACGACAATGGGCTGGGGAAGGGGAGTTCGCATTTGCGAATCATTTCGTCGCATTTGCGAATACTTTTGTCGCATTTGCGATCCTGATGTTGCAAATGCGACATCTAATGCTGGTATTAAGACTTTCATTTCGGGACTTAGCTTCATTTTATTATGTTTTGAACCCTAGCCTTGATGGGAGGCGATTTTTTGGAAGGATTTTCATACCAAATTATTGGGTAAGTTCCTCTAATCAATTTTCAATTATTTTCTGTGATTATACTTTAGATTTAACATCAAATTCATGAGAATCTAAAGAAAATTTGGGAAAAATTGTAAAATCTTTCAAAAATGTAAAATGATGATTTGAAGGACGAATTAGTATCAGAATTTGATAATTATGGTATGGTTAAACTCGTATCGGAATGGATGTTCGGGTTTTGTAAATTTTATCGGGTTTCGAGGTGCGGGCCCGAGGAGTTGACTTTTTGCAAATTGTATAAAGATCACAACTTTGTTAATTGAAGTTATTTTCTCTTGCGCTGTTTGATATATTTAAGTCATTTTTGGCTAGATTGAGCCGTGCAGAGGTGTATTTGTAAAGGAAAAACTAATTTGAGTATTGATTTGAGCGAATTGAGATAAGTGTCTTGCCTAATTTTGTGTGAGGGAAACTACCCCTTAGGAATTGAGTTAATTGTGCTATCTTGTTATGTGTAAGTTGTGTACGCAAGGTGACGAGTGGGTACACGGCCTATATGTGGTATTTGACCGTTTAGATTGTCTAGTGTCTTTACATACCTTTAATTGAATTGTCATAACATGTAGTATCTCGTTGTTAGTCTACGCTTACATGCTTTATTTGACGTTGTTAGCACCTAACTGTACTTCACTCGTTATTTGGCCTTATATGCCTTAGTTGAAGTTATTGCCTTCCTTATTGTCTTGTCACCGCTTAATTGTTGAGTTTTTTCTCTGTCTTGTATTTATCTGCTACCTGTCCTAATTGGTGCGATTGCATACTTAGTTATCACGTACCTTACCTGTCTGGTGATTTTTGTAAAGTTTGTTGTGTTCCTCCGGGTTCTATGTGATTCCTTTATTGTTGTGTACTGATACCCTTGATTGTAGAAATTCTTGTAAATGGAGTTATTGAATTGTTATTGTTGATTTAAATTATTGTAAGGTGGGATCAGGTTGCACGCTGCAACAAGTGAAATAAGGGTGAATTGATATGGTGAAATAAGGGTGAATTATGATATTGATATTACATGGTGGGATCGGGTTGCACGCCGCAACATGTAAAATAAGGGTGAATTGATATGATGGAATAAGGGTGAACTTTGATATTGCTATTATATTGTGGGATCGGGTTGCACGGCGCAACATATTTTATGTTTTGAATTTCCTGTTTTGTTGCATTGGTTTTTGTTGCATTGGTTTCGGTTCTTTCGTACGATATTCTGAGAATTTGTATTCTCGGTTCTTTACTGTTTTCTGAGGATTTGAGTTATTGTCGTTGACTTAGCGCCTTGCCGTCATTTCCTGATTTCTTTTCTTAATTCTATTATTCTGATAAATTGATTTTCTAGGTGAATTTACTACGTTGAGTCATTGCCTCCTGTCTTGCTGAGTTGTTAGTAACATAGTGAATTTAAATAAATAAAAGAATTAATATCACGCCGCCTTGTGTGACTTTTAAGTTAAAACTCACCGTTTATTTCGATACTTACCATTTCTACTAGTTGTCATATTTTACTTCCATTGATTTCTCAACTTAATCTCCTTGGCCTGTCTAAGGTTTTTATTTTAATTAAAAAGGAATTATTATTATATTGTAATTCAATAAATTCTATATTAAATTCAGTAGCTTATCCGATGTTGTATTTATGAGAAAAAAGGTTATTTTCATTAACCAAATGATTTCCAAAATAAACTGATTTTCTCATTGATTTCTTACTTGGTTCATAAGTTGTAGTTTTACTTTTCGATATATATATATATATATATATATATATATATACACACACACACACACACGTAAAGCCTTTTGAATGTCCTAATTAGCATTTTATCACGGATATTATATACTGAGTAGTACATGAATTTTTCTGTGCAAGGTGAGATGGAAAGATGTGGGCACAAGGTGCCGTGTGTGTCAAAGGTTTGAAAGATGGGATATATGGTGAGATTACAAGATTTGGGATTATTGAAGTCGTGTATTAAAAACGATTTGATTGGTTAAAGATTACTACTTATTTTTCAAAAAAATATTTTCTTAGACCACGAACAATAATTTCCGTGATACCAAACGTACCCAAATGTTATCTCGGTTTGGTTTAGGATCATCGTTGGGGCCAAGTATATTGAAGCCCAATAATTGCTTGGACATGCCGGAATATCTCGGCTAGTCAAATCCTATATGTTCAACTTTAAAGTTTTTAGTATTTAACCCATTATACTTTTAAGGGCAAAACGTAAAATCAGTCGCAACCAAAATTAATTATATTCCTTAGCCAAAAAATGTATATAATATTTGGCTGTTATTTTTGAAAGCAGCTAAATATATATATATTTTTAAATTTTCTTAAAGCTTGAGATCATATCTACTCTTTATTTTATTTTTTTGTGAATTTGTACACATAAAATGATGCTTTGAGCCGAAAGTTACGAGTTCAATTGGAGCTGTCGCTTTATGCTGCATCCGCCACTACCTGCAACTGGCAGGTAGCTTCCAACTGGCCATTTTTTGTTTTCATGCCCAATCATACACGAACAGAAATACATGTCGATATATCATAACAGAGGCACAAATTATACACAAGAATATCTTTCTAGTGTGGTGTGTACATATTTGTTTCTTAAGATTTTTCATTAAATCTAGTCAGAGCTTGAAATGCACAGGCTAAGAGCTCTGAACTGGTATCCTTAGTATTAGCTGAATTTGGTTGTTAATAGCTGAGTAGCTTACTGGGAATTGGGGCTTTGTCCAATCCTCCGATAGCCAGTTTAGTTTTGTGCTGTAAAGTTTTATAACTTGGTAATAAAATTTCTTTATTTCCTAATTTTTTTTTTTTTGGATATTTCTTTAAATTTCAAAGAAGTATATAACTTTACTCCCCAATTTGAAAGGATAAAACTCCAACAAAACTACAAAAGTATTTCCTTCATCCATTGAGATAATTATAATTAAAAGAAGTAAAAAATGCTAGTAGAGTAAAATATTACTAGAATTCCCCTACCAAACTATTTTGGGATATGTAATGATCATTTGGTTACTCTTTGATTGACCATTGAAACTAAAAGCTAAGTGACAAACCCCATTAATTAAATATCCTCAAGAAATTATGGTGAGATTTTAGAAATCAGATTTGCTGGATTCATATGATGGCAGGCCATTCAAACCTTTTTATAAAAAGTCCCTATATAATGTTTTTCAGCATCACATTCTCAAAATCAAAAGAGAAAAAGAAGCAAAAATGTCTTATTCAAGAAATGTTTCAGTTCTTGCCACTGTTTTCTTGTCATTCTTCTTGCTTTTGGCATCCCAAAGCAAAGCAGACTCAGATCTTTTTAAGAAAGCATGTTCCCTTATTCAATCAGGAATTGATCATGCATCAGTCACTGAAGACTACATAACTCAAAAGATTAACAAAGGAGGCTTAACTCCAGCTGCTTCAACAGCTTTTAGTATATGTAGTAAATGGTATGGTGGTATTTATGGATCATTCACCACTGCTTTATCATATGTTCAGGACAAGAAATTTGAATTAGCCAGAGAATCTGTTGACTCTGTTGATAGTTTTGCTAAGAATTGTGAGCAGGAATTTGTTTCGATAGGGGTTCAAGATGTTCAAATTTCACATAGTGATAGTATAGTTTTGGATATCAGTCAATCTGCTGGAGAGGTTATTGATAGTCTTGGACAGGAATCAAGTCAACCCCCAGTTTGATTTTTAACTTTTGTATCTCTTTTTATTATTGATGGCGCAATCTATTAATATTTAAATGAAAATTCAAAATCTATGTTATTTTTGAGTAGTTTGATTTGACACTTAACTTAGGTTGTTCTTTTCTAGTGTGACGAATGAAATCAGGCGGTTAGTAGTGAGTTTCAAAATGATCTCTTCCAAATAAATCTTACAAATGTAAGTTGGAGGGACGTGTTCATGAAACGTTTCACGAAATAAGATTGATTAAAATATATAGATTCTGCATTTCCAATTGTAACTTTATTTTTACAACAAATTTTCAACTTTTAAGAATTGCGAAGCAAGAGTTAAGTTGGTGTAGACACTCCCTATTGGATATTGCCATGCATTTCTTTACCTTTCAATTGGTCTTTTGGTTCAAATAAGCTACTATATTTATTAGAATTATGAGTTGGTAAAAAGTAGTATTACAACCCTTGTGGTTGCCTAGTTGGTTGGAGGGTGGTTATTCATACGGATGATCTGAGATCGATTCCCCCTCAATGTCTTCTAGTACTATTCTGGCCCAAGCAACACGAGGACTTCCCAGAGGGTCACACTGGGGTTGCCTATTCGGAGTTGCCTAGTTGGTTTGGGGGGGGGGGGGGGGTTATCCATACAGATGACCTGCGATCGATTCCCCTTCAATGCCTTTTCGGTTGAGCCTGTCGCACAGGATTTGTCTAGTCAGTGTACATACCTTGTATGGTTTGCAGGCTATTACACAGGGGGAGGCTTACCTAGTGCATGCGCACAAAGTGCTCACCACAGAATGCTCACCCGAAAGGTAACAGCTGTGACAGAAGTTGTAACGGCTGCGGGTTTCCCTCTTAAAAAAAAAAGAAAAAGAAAAAGGTAGTATTACCAATCTTGGTCTGTGAAAGAGTGAAACCCCTTTTGAAAGGTCACTTATATAGCCGAGGTGGAATTCTTGAACAAGCTGTAACACTGAAGTGGACCACTTTATTAAGGCATCAGAAGGGGTTCAAGGAGAACTTAATTCAAGAATTGAAAAGCTTGAAGCTTTGCAGAAAGAAGTAAGATTGCAAAAAATGAGATTCGCTAGTGGTGATTCCGAGGAATTTTATCTTTTGGAGATGTGTTCGATTTGCAGGGAAAATTTCTTGATTGCCTCTATCGTTTTTGTTTAAAAATCTTGCACTCTTGAATGGCTCTTGAGAAATCGATCATGATCCTGTTGGCGATCCGAATGAAAGTTAGCTTTGAAATCTTTGTAATTCATGCTATTCTCATTATTGACCGTATAAGCACTAATATTTCTATATGTAATCGTTTGTTATTACTTTGTTAATTGATCAATATTGAATATTTGAAGTGCATGTCAATTTATACAACCAATTGCGCAAGCAAAACCATACAGTAGGTTATATGTAGTCCCTGTATTGCATCTCCCACAGTGTATTTGTAACTTACATATAATGGAAAACTTACGACCGTAGTAGAGTACACAGTTCACACTTTCAAATTTCCTTCAAAAATTTTAGACTTGGGGAACTCTTATAATGGGAGAACATCATGAGCACTACTAGAATCACGTGCTCCATCTGTTTCAATTTAGATGACACATTTCGCTTATTGAGAGTCAATTTAATTAAACTTTAAAGTTAAATTAAACTAGTTCAACTTGATATTTTAAAATTAAAATTTAGATATTCTAAAACTACACGAAAAGTACTTATAAGTTATAAATTTCGCATGTCAATACAATAAAAAAAATTTATAAAATATTAGTCAAACTTTATACAGTTTGACTCTCGATAAGCGAAATGTGTAATTTTGAAACAGAGGGAATAAATTTTAATGTCTCACAAGCCTAGCATACCCTTTTGTTTTTGGTTAAGTATATACGTCAAACAAGAATCATGCTTATGAAAATACTAGTAGAGAATGGCCCGTGCTGAGCCTGGGCCCGAACATATTAAGTTAAAAATTAATGTTATTTTAGTGGATACTAAGATCAATTTGGGATGTAATCCTTCGTGGTAATATTGCAAGTCCACATTTATAGCAATAGTGTTGATGCTTTCGGCATTATTTTTCTAGAGCTTTTGATCGAGTAGGTGATGCGAAGCTAGAATTCATAGTTTAACATGTTATATGCCCTATATTTTATGTGTGTTAATGATAAAAATACACTTTTTATGTGCATAATAGAGTCTATTTCATGTGTAGGTGAATTGGAGATGGAAACCGAGCTAAATGGATGCAAATACATCGAAAATACGCTCAAGAGGCGAGGAGGAGTGCACTGGGCTATAGCTGGGCGCCAGAGCCCAAACGCCAGCCCTAGCCTGGCGTTAGCCAGGCGTTGGAGTCCAAACGCCAGCCCTAGCCTGGCGTTGTCCAGGCGTTAGCCTCATAACGCCAGGCCCCTGTTTCGGTCAATACCGAGTTTTGACACGTTTAAGTGTTTCCCGGTTGGAATAGAAGTCTCCTACACGTTTAGGGTTTGTCCTAAACATAT
>ML302200.1:0-18454 GCA_005239505.1 Nicotiana paniculata | reverse complement strand
GTAGATAGAGCGTTCATGATTGATAGAGACGATTAATCAAGCTATACGAAGTATCCGAGAAGTGAGTTCACCAGTGGGGGAAAACCATAACCTTAGATTTTATTACAGTTGTTTATACAGTAGCGTGGCTAATCTTTACTTTTAATATTTAGTATTAGTAATTTAAATAACATCAGGTGACAGCTGAGTAGTATTTTAACAACGTGCTTGATACGTCAATTCCCTGTGGGATCGACTCTGGGAATAATACCCCAGGATTATATTTGCAACGCCCGCTTAGTCTTCTACAAGACATAGTTGAGCGTGATCACTCCTCCCCGTGCTAGTTCCTCCCGTCCTCCCCGTGATCGCTATTCTCGTCCTCCTAAAAATGACCCTTCTCATTACCGTCTTGATAATGAAGCTTCATCAGATGATGATGATAATGATGTTGAATGATACAATCCTTGAGTAANTATACTTTGAACAAGACAATATAACTTTGGTCCGTTTTCGAATGGGCTTGTAATAAGTATTAACTTAGTTTTGTTAGTTTAATGTGTTAGTTCTATTGAACTTTATACTTTGTTGGTTTTAATATTGGTTTTAATGTTGTTGTTGTGTTATTGTTGTGTTATTGTTGTTGTTGTTGTATTGTTGTAGTTCGTATTATTTTTGTTGTTATTGTAATAGGATTTGGTATGCTGGCAGGTGGTGTAGCTGCCAAAACAGGCAGTTTCTGCCAAAATAATACCCAGAAAAGCGACCAACTTTGGTCGCTATTTTGGTCCAGTATAGCGACCAATTTTGGTCGCTATTCTATTAAAAAAATATTTTTTCTGAAAATTGGCGACCAATGTTGGTCTCTTAATTAATAAAAAAAATTAAATTGTTGGAATTAGCGACCACTTGTGGTCCCTTTTGGTTTAAAAAAATTAAAAAAAATTATAGAATAACGACCAACTTTGGTCACTATTTTCCAGATTTAAAAAACTTATATTTTCTTTACAGACCAAAGTTGGTCGCTATATTTTGTATAATAATAAATAAATAAATAACGTAATTTAAAAATAGAGACCAACTTTGGTTGCTAAATTTATATTATTAAAATAATATAACGACCAAAGTTGGTCACCTTTTTTGATACCGGAATATTTGGTCCTTTTAACTTAGAGACCAAAGTTGGTCGCTAATTAGCGACCAAATTTGGTCCCTAAATTAAAGGGACCAACGAAAAAGCGACCAAGCCATTTTGGATGCCTTTTGATCGCTTTTGCACTGTTTAGCGACCAAAGTTGGTCGATTTTTCGTGGTCATTTTTTTCCTGATTTTTAGTAGTGACACAGTATGGAATCGACTCAACTGTGGAAGCTAACACTTTGGTATCTCAGCTGCAGCAGAAGGTGGAGAAGATCGAGCTGCTCCGGGCAGAGGTCGATCAGGTCAAGACCGACTGTGATCGATGGAAAGCTAGAATGGACCGCCTTGCTACGGAAAATGAGGTAGCTTTGGCCAAATTATCTTCCGCACAGGCCCAACTTCGAAGCCTTAGATAAAAAAGTTCGGCTTTGGCCAAGAGGGTCGAAGAACTCAAAATGTGGCTTACTGAAGCCAAGACCGAGGTCGAAAAGACCAAGGTGATGGCGGACAAGTCCGTAGTGTACCGAGCCGATGCCGAAGCTGTCCAAACTCAGCTGAGAGAGGCTTCCGATCGGGAGCAGTGTCGCAGTGACTTAGCGAAGTGCCAATCCTGGAGGGAAACCCTCGAGGAGATTCATGCTCGAGGGTTTGACCTTCCCGAGGAAATTGCTTGGGCCAAAGAGCTCGAGACTGAAGTGGGACAGCTCGCCTCTTCCGATGATGATGATGATGAAGTAGAGGGCAGTCGAGGCGGGTGCGGAAGTGGAGAAGATGGAGATGAGCCTGTTGAAGAAGATGCCCACGGAGAAGCTGCTCGGGAGGAAATTGGTCTTGAGGGGACTAAGCCTGATCGTAGTTAGGTTATAACTCCTTTTCTTTTTCCCCTTGTAAGGCTTTGACCGGTCCCTTGTACATATTTGTTATAATAGAAAATTTCCTTTTGATGCCATCATTAATTTTTCTTCTATGCCTTCGTATGTTTATTTACTTTTTGTTGAAAATTCTTATTGTTGTAGTTCAAATCATAATTGGAATAAAGCATTAAGATTTTCATTTTTACGAGAGCAAGTGTCTGAGTTCGAAACTCGTTCGAGACCTTATTTCGTGGTGGCTCAATCGAACCGTTCAACGAGTTATCTTTTAATAACCAAGTCCTAATGAATCTTGAGTTTTAAGATAAAGTGAACCCTTAGGTTTCCACCAAATGGGTTTTTAAGCATTTCGAGTTCACCGCTATACCCTTTAGGTGAATCTTCGAGTTGTAGTTATCCCCGTTCCTAGGTATACCTTTCGTTCGGGTAGATACTCGATCAGTATTACCTGTTCCAGCACCTCGACCGTTGACTTGGTTACATCCGATTCTTCTGGAACGACAAAAGTTGGAGGAGTGAGAATATCCTCTTCTTCTTATTCGATTACCTGTTAATCGAATTCGATTGAGGCTGGGGACGGTGATTGCTATTTGGCCGCTTGCTTATCTTTGATGCTCAACTTTTCGGAGGTCGAAGGCACTGATATCGGCATCACCTCATCGACCCCAAACATTTCCTTTGCAGCGTGTTATTCCCCATAAACTGTTTTCACACCACCACTATTGGGAACTTCATCATTTCGTGAAGGGTTGAAGGTATTGCCCTCATGTTGTGGATCCAGGGCCTTCCGAGAAATACATTATACCTCATGTCACCTTCGATGACGTGAAATTTTGTGTCTTGGATGTTCCCGGCCACATTCACTGGTAGGATTATCTCCCCTTCATTGTTTCAGTAGCCATGTGGAAGTCGTTTAGGACTCGAGATGCAGGTACAACCTGGTCTAGCTAGACGAGCTGCTCTACGACCCTTGATCTTATTATGTTTGCAGAACTACCTGGATCCACTAGAACACGTTTAACTTGAATTTTATTTAAACAAATAGAAATTATTAGGGCATCGTTGTGCGGATGAGAGATGCCTTCTACTTCTTCGTCGGTGAACGATAGTGTGCCTTCGGGCATATAGTCTCGAGTCTGTTTTTCTCTGGTGATCGACACCTTGGTGCGTTTGAATATAGGTCCTTGTGGGATGTCGACCCCGCCGACGATCATGTGAATAACATGCTGAGGTTCTTCTTGCTCATTCTTTCTATTGGCGTCTCTTTCCCTGAAGTGATTTTTGGCTCGATCACTGAGGAATTCTCGAAGGCGGCCCTCGTTGAATAATCGATCTACCTTCTCCCTCAATTGTCTGCAATCCTCGGTCCTATGGCCATGTGTACCATGATACTTGCACATTAGGTTTGGATTTATCATAGCAGGATCGATTTGTATAGGTCTGGGCCACCTAGTGTCTTTGATCCTTCCGATGGCTGATACAATCCCCGATGCATCGACACTGAAATTATACTCCGATAATCAGGGTGCTTCTGTGGGATCTGCATATTTGTCGAAACCAGTCTCACTCATTAATCTCCAAGAATTCTGCCCTTGGTCACCCCTTCGATCATTTCGGGTGGAGTTGTGTCCCGGATGGTTACTCCTTCTATCTGAGACATATGGCTGATACCGATCCTTATTTGATCTCGATTCTCTATCGAAATCTCTTTGATTTTTACCTGTCGATCGGTTTGGATGTACTGAACCCGATGGCGCTCCCAATTGGTCATCCTCGACCCTAATCTTCAACTGATATCGGTTGTGAACATCTGCCCAAGTCACAACCGGGTACTCTATTAAATTCTACTTAAACTGACGTGATGCGATCGAACTCCGCTCGTTTAATCCTTGGGTGAAAGTTTGGATGGCCCAATCATCAGTAACTGGTGGAAATTCCATTCGTTCTATTTGGAATCGAGACACGAACTCTCTTAGAATCTCGTTATCCTTCTGCTTCACTTTGAAGAGGTATGATTTTCTTGTTGCGACCTTTATGACCCCGACATGTGCCTTAAGAAATGAATCCGCTAGCATGGTGAACGAATTGATAGAGTTCGGTGGCAAGTTGTGGTACCAAATCATAGCCCCCTTTGATAAGGTCTCCCTGAGCTTCTTTAGAAATACCGACTCGATTTTGTCGTCTTCCAAATCATTACATCTTATGGTGCACGTATAATAAGTAACATGCTCATTGGGGTCCGAGGTCCCGTTGTATTTAGGTATATCGGGCATTCGAAACTTCTTTAGGATGAGCTTCGGAGCCGCACTTAGAGGGAATGGTTTTTGCACAAACTTCTTGGAGTCCATTCCCTTTAAGATCGGTGGTGCCCCCGGTATCTGATCAACTCGAGAGTTATTAGTTTCCACCTTCATGTTGTTAGCCTCGATTTTCTTTTCTCCCGATTCTATTCTCTTGGTAAGCTCCTCGAGCATTCTCATTATAGCAGGGTCAGTTCTCGAAGTGTTGTCACTTGATCTTTCAGGCACTGGCTTGGTACGGCGAGTAGCCTCTTGTTCGATCCTGTCCGGTACCCTGTGCTGATTTTGCAACTGAGCAATGGCATTTTGTTGGGCTTGCAGCATCTCAAATATAACTTGGAGGCTGTCACCTTCGCCTTCTCTTCCCTGAGTACCTCGACGGTCAGTTCGATCCTCTCTGTGTACGCTTCCATCGGGTCCCCCCCTAAATCTACATTCAAAGCAACATGCGAACTGACATGTGATCTAAACTGTTTACCTCGAAGTATGAGTAACAATTAAACTTGTAATGTGGTTATAAGGATATGTGATCTAATTCAATGCCAATTGTTAAATAGCTAAATAAATAAAGAATTAAATGATCGTAATAGATCAAACCAGTGTCATTTGAAAGTTATTGACCTCGGCTTGTAATAGTGTCGAGATTGAACGTTAACAACCGCGAGAATAATAAGAACAATATGAACAAAATGAATAATAAAAACAGTATAAAGTTAAGAGCGAGTAAAAGAGCAGAATGTTTATCTTTCTCAGTGAATGCGTAAGTGATTCTGCATCTTTTACAAATGAGTAGGTTCCTCTTTATATAGCCGAGGAATCCTAAATAAGGTATAACTCTAATTTCGGAAGTAAAATACATGATTGATACCAATAACCGTTAACGGTCTGCCAATTTCGAGATTCACGCCGAGATTGGTGGTCGACTGCGGGTATCTCATTATTCCGTTACTTCAGTATCGATTCAGTTTGATCTCGATCCCGCAGTCCTCATCTTCTTTGAGCCCGAACTTGCTTCGATACTGACTCACTCTCGAAATATACCCTCGAGCCCGTAAAATCGGGTGTGGCCGATTTTAACCACAAATTGATATTAAGGATGAGTTTTTGAATCAAATTTGATTTGGGACAGAATGTTTGTATAATGGAAACATTACTATAAATATTTGTTATCGCTTTGCTAGGAAATTTATGCCAGATGCATCGGTGCCCTTGCAGCGGTTGTGCTCACAGTGCTTGGATCTCATCCTTAATACACTGATAGCGTAACATTCTGAATGTATATAAGTTATATTCGAAAAGAAGAAAGCACAATTAATTGTCAATTGATCATCTTCTTATACTGTACTATGTGTTAAAGGATACGTTTTCTTAAGGAGTATATGTTTTCTATTGACCTTTGTGAATCCTTACTGTGCAGCTTGATTAGTTTGTTTATTGTTTTCTGGAACAACAAATTGTGTGGGTCGTGGTAGTACAAATTCGACATTGTATTTTTTTTTTCCGTAAGTACGATTTCTTGAATTAGACTTGTTTATTTTTAGAATATTTTTTTCTTGTTGTTGATACCCATATTTGCCCTCATACTATGTATACTTTTCAAAATGTCATTTTTATTCATTATTGAATTTATAAGATTTATGCAAGTATTTTTCATAATTTTTAAGGCTTTAAAATTGATTGTCTTGCATTTAAATTACTCAAATATTTATTAATTACTCCTGCAAATTATTTTGTGATGTCTAATCATCCAAACTTATTTATACACCCACACATATATTTCATAACATTTTTAATTTATTTGATATAATTACATTTTTTGCATTTTTATGCCGATTACGCAATTTTGAAATAAATAGCCTATATTTTATAATTAATTGCATTTTTTATTTTATTTAAGGCAAAAATAAATTTTTACATTTTTACAATCTTCTATTGTTGTTTTAAAGTATTAAGTTTTGTAGATAATATTTTTATATTTTATTTAACTATTTTATTAAATTATTTTTTCTTAATTCCTTGGATTTTAAAATATATCCCAAGTTAGGCAAATTTTTGGACCATATTAATGGCCCAAACACCCCAAAATCCCTGGCCCAATTCATAGAGCTCAAGCCAAACGACCCTCTAATTGAACCCGATCGAGGACCCGTTCATTTGACCCTCCTGTTTCCTATTTGATCTTGATCGTTGATCTTAAATGATCAACGACCCAAAATAAACCAACCAAAATTTCTGCTACTCTAACCGTGTCTGATAACCAAGTTGTTGGCTTTTAATCTCTACCTTATTAGCACGTTAATTTTGTAGACTAGTGTGTAATGAGACTCTTGCGATTTTATTCTCTTTTGTTTGTATTCATATTGTTCAGACCTATGTGAATAAATGTGATGTTGCTTTCCTCTGTTCGTATTCATGTTTGTTCTTATTATCCTATACTCCTGTGTTTTTCTAGTATTTGAACCTACTGGAATTCTAAGTTTCGATGCATGCCTGTTACGTGTGCACAATTTGATTGACTTCTGATTACTTTTAGTCTGCTATGTTATTTTGATCACTAGTTCCTTTTTAAAATATTTTTCTCATGCCTTGCCTTGGATTCCTGCATTCATAAAGAGGTTACCTCCTGCCCAGAATTTGCTTGAATGAATTTCTTTCCAATAAATTCTTCATGTATGTTCTGCTATTCTCCTGGTTACACGAGCCTCATATGCCCATTATTGTCTCAATGTTTTAGCCAAACATGTTGCTAATTTGGTATTTAGTCAATCTTGCATTCTTCAGTGTTGCCCAAGTTTCTCTTTAAACCCCAATACACTTGGGTTTTATCATTATGCATAATTGACTGGCCTATGTTTTAAAGTCTGTCTATCCTTGACCTCAAGATTGACATATCTTCCTGCTATGCTGTCTTTGGACTTAGATATTCTCGTGATTATGATTCTTATCGACTACTATAAATCCTTCCTACTCGTTTGCTCACTTACCATTTTCTGACTGTGACCTTCATGCCTTAATTTTCTGGTTATGAATCTCTTTTAGGTTAATTCATGCTTTGTAATAAACTTGTTGTTCTAAAAATTTAAGTATGTATGCTTACCATTTCAACCTAGGTGATATGCTTCTATAACTCTGCTAATGTTGCACATGCTATATGAGCCTATGTTGTTAGTTTTCATGTCATGTGGAGGCTAAGTTCACTAGTTCTCCTAGTTTCATGTTTGACCCCCTTGTTTGACCAACCTTGTCACCATGTTTTCTAAAATGCAAGCGTAAATCTGTCTTATATGTGTTCCTGCCAACATGTCAAATTTGTCAATACATTTTAGTGGTGATTAGCTTTGCAATCTTAATCAAATAAGTATGCAGTTTTTCTTCCAAAACTAGATAGTTCAACATTAGTCTGTTGTTTGTAAGCATGTATGAGCCCCCCTCGTCTGGGTTTGATATCTTGTGATGACCCGACATGTCATCTTATAATTTAAACCTAATTCTGTCATCTGAAACCTTTAGAAGTCATATTTTAACCTTCCTCAATTTGCGTGCACAGTCCAGGCATCTTTCAAGAAATATTTTATGTTAAAAGCTGGTAAAAATAAAAAAATTACCTAAAAACATCATTTGAGTTGACTCCGGTCAACATTTTTGGTAAATGGACCCGAATTAATATTTTGACGGTCCCGGTGGGTCCATATCGTGATTTGGGACTTGGGCGTATACCCGAAATCGTAATCGGAAGTCCCTAGTCCGAGATATTAGACTATGTCGAAATTTAAAAGTTGGAAGCTTAATGAAATTGAAGTGTTTGACCAAAGTTTGACTTTTTAGGTAACGGGTCCGTATTTTGGTTCCAGAACCCGATATAGGTCCAATACCATAATTATGAGTTATCTATGAAACTTGGTGAGAAACGGAGTTGATTTGACGTGATTCGGGCGTTCGGTTGTAAAAATAGGAATTTCAAAGTGTTCTTGAAAATTTCATGTGATTTGGGGTTATATTCATAGTTCTAGGTGTTATTTTGGTGATTTGATCACGCGAGCATGTTCGTATGATATTTTTAGACTTGTGTGCACTTTTGGTTTAGAGCCCCGAGGGATCGGGTGAGTTTCAGATAGGCTACAGACTGAAAATTGGGACTTAGAACATTGCAGGTGCATCTGATCTGGTGCAGGCCTCTGATCTTGCATTTTCGAGATCAGGCATTTCAATTGCGAACCCTTCAAGTTCCGAATTTGCGATCTTCTCTAGGAAGGGCAGTGATCGCAAATGCGATCATTGAGTCGCATTTATGAAGATTCAAGGTTGCATTTGCAAACTTATATTCACATTTGCGAAAGCAACATAAGTGTGAAGGGATTTGCATTTTCGATGGCTCCTTCGCATTTGCGAAGTTCAGGCCGCAAATGTGACATCTACATCTATGTAAAAGTGGTTTAGACTGGATTTTTATCCCATTCTTCAAATTTTCAAATCCTAGAATTTAAGATGCGATTTCTCCAAGACCATATCTTCCCCAAATCTTTGGTAAGTGATCCTAACCCACTTTCTTTGCTTTTCCCATCACATTTATTGAATTTCCAATCTAAAATCTAGGATTTCCTTGGTAGAAATTGGGGGTTTAGACCTCAATTGAGCTCGGATTTCAAAACTAATTACACAATCGGGCTCGGGGGTGAATGGATGAATAGATTTTGGTCCGAATCTCGAGTTTTGACCAAGCGGGCCCGGGTTCGATTTTTGACTTTTTGGGGAAAGTTTGGGAAATCAACATTTATTCATTGTAATTGATTCCTTTAGCAATAATTGATGTTATTGTGTTAATTATGGCTAGATACGAGTGGTTTGGAGGTGTATACTATAGGAAAAACTGTAATTGAGCATTGAGTGGCTTGTGGAGCGAGGTAAGTGTTGTGTCTAACTTTGACTTGAGGGATTAAGAACCCATGTCTTAATTACTATATGAAAATCATGTGACTGGCGTATATGTGAGGTGACGAGTACTTACGCGCTGCCAATTTTATCTGTCTTGCCTGTTTCTTTTTCGTTCATCGTATATTATTTCTTTCCCTGCCTTAACTGTTACATACTTTTCTTGTATTTCCATGCCTAACTGCTACTTGTTAGAAATTGTTGTCCTTGTTGAAAGTATTAGTTATCCCGTAGCTCTACTGTCTCCTATTACTTGCTTAAGCTGTTTTATTGGTGCTTTAGTGATATTATTGATTGGTCTTGCTCAGTAGTATTACTTGTGTAAGGTTTCATTGAGTACAAACTTCCCATTTGCTTTGTTTTGAAGTTTTAAGTATTGTGAAGGGTTTTGTGTTAAATTGTGAAATTCCTGTACTTACTGAGTAATTGATACAGATATGGTGGGATTGGGTTACACACTGCAACAGGTGGAATAAGGGTGAATTGATATTGTACAGTGGGATCAGGTTGCACGCCGCAACATGTGTGATAAGGGTGGAATATGGTGAGATAAGGGTGAATTGTGATTGTGACTATTGTGCTATGGTGAGATCGGGTTGCACGCCGCAACACTTTTAGTTATGTTCTGTTGTTTATGTTATTAAGAGGAAATAAGGGAGGATTATGATATGTACGGTAGGATTAGGGTACGCGCCGCAACAATCTATATGCTTATGCTTTCCTTTGACTGTGTTAGCTGTACAGTAGTCTTGAATTGCACTTAAGGATTGGTTAGCTGAACACTGATGCAATATGTTAGGTACTGTATTTACTTCTTGCAAGTTACTGCTTTACTTTATTCTGTTTTCCTTTCTGCTTTTATTATTTACTGTATGCAGATTATATTGTGAGTGTCCCTCCGTAGCCTCGTCACTCCTTCGTCGAGGTTAAGCTTGGCACTTACCAGTACATGGGGTCAGTTGTACTGATACTGCACTCTGCACTTCCTATGCAGATTATGGAGCAAGTTGTGGCTGATCAAGAGGTTGGTTGTAGACTTCACGGCTACGAGACCCAAGGTAGTCATATTGGCGTCCGCAGGCCCTGGCGTCCCCTTCTATACCCCCCCATACGTACTGTTTTTTCTTATTTCCCAAACAATTGTATTTTTCTTTCGGACAAATACTTTTAGTAAAATCTTAGTATGTTTGTGAATTGTGACTCCAGATTCTGGTAGTAGTAGTATGTAATTAAAGTTGTTATTTATATAGTTTTGCGTTTATTTTGATTTATTATAGCTTGTTTCCTGGTAACCGCCTAAATATAAAGAATTGGCTAAATAACCTCTAACTTGGCTTTCTTAGAAAGTGTAGTGTTAGACGCCATCACGGTCCTGACGATGAGGATTCTGGGTCGTGACATATCTGTTTTATGCGACGTTGGGTTTGGCTGTTGAGTTCAGACTTACTACTAGTTTCATGTGCTGAGTTCTGAGCCTACTAGAGTTGTCGAAGGTTTTGCAAAGCGTGGGGTTATCTATATTGGGCCTATCATTGAATCTATAATGGGCTTCTTATGTAATTATTCATATTTGATTCGGGCTATAATAACTTGTAAACTAAACAATTGGCGATTTAGTGAAATTGAGGAAGAAAGGGTATTCTAGTACTCGCGTGAAAGGGTGGAAAATGTAAGATTTATGTGCTCTATTTGTTGTTAGCCTACTTTTATCTCTGTACACTGATAAACATCATGCCTATAGGAGTTCACACACCCCACTTAATTTGTCGATGCATGTTAGTCCCAGTATTTGCTATACTTGCTTCCATGACTACTATTCAATACTCTTAGGTAATATGTCTTATGGCGCAACAATGCGATGTTTTCACTTATCTAGATATCATGCCTATAGAACTTCAAACAATCAGTCTATCATTTGCTTCAATTGCTTTAGTATGCTGTCCATCTAGATATCATGACTATAGGATCTTAATCAACTAATTAACTACTTTTGTTGCTTCGCTATATTGCCTCACTTAGAAAGCATGCCTATAGGGATAAGATTATAAAATTAATTGCAAACTATTAGAAATCCTGCATATAAGATATTGTCACTTGCCTAGAAACATGTCTATAAAATCAATGCAAATAGTTCATGATTCTGGGATCATTTCATTGCCTTTTGTGCAAACAATTAGAAATCATGCATATAGGACTTATGATGCCTTAATCTGCGTATACGTTGCAGTACTGCCTAGATAATATTGACCAGAATCACATAGGAACCATGCCTATAGGATTTAACAATCCAAATACGTCTTAATTCTGAAATTGTCCACTGCTTAATCTGAAAATCAGTCTGCGTGCTTATTTTTTTGTGTGTGGAGGCTAACATGAACCATTATATGTTGTTATGTGTATTCCTATTTTCTTTTTTGTATGCGCAACTAGTTTGTCATTTTGAACAACATAAGTAAGTCTAGAACCACCCAAATAGAGGTCAAAAACCTCTTGGACCATAGGCATGGATGGGTAGTGCAAACGTAGGACCCGACGTAGAATTGAATTAGAATGCTTTAGGTAAACAACTTCAACATAATAATCAGGTAGCAGGAGATGATAGTATGTGCCCTCTGAATAATATGAGCAACTCCTACCTAAAAGGAGTTGCGAACTATTATTTATGTTGCACACGGTGAACCTTTAGGATAAAAAACTTAGCCCCCCTTTATATATTTGTTATTCATACTTAGTTGTTTAATATAGATCAATGTCGTTGTATTCTTGTAGTCCTTAAAGACTTGTACCAATTCTTATTTGTGTTATAATGAATTTATTTGAATTTTATATTTCTTTGCTTATCATATCACGTATCCTAATCCACATAGCGTTAAGTTCTATCGGGACCCACAGTTGTGGACCTTGAAATGCCTAACACCTTCTCTTTGAGGTAATTTGAGCCCTTACCCAATCTTTGGTGGCGCTGACTAGTCATACATAGTTATTTGCAAATAGGCGCCCTAATGCACCTTAAAAATCGTTAGGTGGCGACTCTTCTCTTTTAACACTCTATCTTCCATTTAAAAGAGTTGTCGCACATCGAAGCCCGATATTGAGAGAAAAAGGGGCGCGAGAGCATGTCGACTCTGCTGGGGAATTACACTTGGGCTCTTACCATAGTGAACTTGGTTTATGTGGATTGCTTTCTCTGTTACATGCACATACCTTCCCTTACCCACCTTTAGTTGTTAAATTTGATATGATATGCGCAACCTTTCCCTTATTCACCTTTACTTACTATGACCGCTATTTATCTTGTCAAAATTGCTATATCATGCTTACTTCTTGTAACGACCTGGTCGATCATTTTGAGAGTTATAGCTCCGTTCATCCATTTTCTGCTTCTTTTTTGTTCTACAACTGTATTTTGACTTGCTGGGGTAGTTGGTTCAGGTCCGAAATGGTTTCGGAGTGAATTGAGACACTTAGTCTGTTAGCTTCATTAGGTGATTTTAGATAAGGAGTGCGCCTGGAATGTGATTTGGAGGTACGTAGTAGAATTAAGCTTGAATTGGCGAGAGTTGGAATTTTGGCGATTTTGGCTGGTAGTGGAAATTTTGATATTGAGGTCAGATTGGATTTATGGAAGTTGGAGTAGGTTCGTGGTGTCACTATTGACTTATGTGCAAAATTTGAGGTAAATAAGACATGATTTCGTAGGTTTCGACGTCGTTTATAGAATTTGAAAATTTCTAAGTTTATTAGGCTTGAATCCGTATGTAATTCGTGTTTTTGATGTTATTTGAGGTGGTTTGAGGATTCTAATAAGTTCGTATAGTGTTTGGTACTTGATCATATGTTTGGTTGAGGTCCGGGGGGCCTCGGGTGAGTTTCGGGTGGTTAACGGATCATTTTTGGACTTTGGATGATGGCTGATATCTGCGGGTGTGTATTTACTGGTTTCCTTTTATACGTTCGCGAGAGGAGCATTGTGTCCGCGAAGGGTTATTTCGAGCTGGGAAGATTTTGAACTTCGTGTGAGGATGCGAACGCAAAGGTGTGGTCTGCGTGTGCATCGCGAACGCGTGAGTGGTTTCGCGTTTGCAAAGAGAAGTGAGGCAGCAGGGTCCCTAGGTCTTTGGTCTACGCGTTCGCGAAGTATGGGCTGCGTTCACAATGAGTTGAGCTTGTAAAGCTTCGCGTTCGTGAAGCGTTAACCCCGTTTGCGAAAAGATTATCTGGGAGGCAGTCTGAGTTGGCCTACGCAAATGCGAGAGGACAGTCATGTTCGCGAAGAAGGAAATCTGGGGAGACTCTATTAATTTCAAAAATGAGGGTTTGAACCCACTTTCCAAATTTTGAGCTAGAGAACACGGATTTGGGCGATTCTTGAGGGGGATGTTTCGTAGAGTTGATTGGGGTAAGTGATTCCTACCTGGTTTTGGTTAAATTCCATCATTACATCTTTAATTTTATCAGCTAAATTGTGATTTGGGGTGAGAAACTAGGGAAAAAGATGAAGAACTCTTGAGTTAGAATTTTGAGGTTTTGAATGGGTTTTGTTATCGGATTTGAGTAAATTTTGTATGGTTAGACTCTTGAGTGAATGGGATTTCGGATTTTGTGACTTTTTTCAGGTTTCGAGATGTGGGAATTGGGGGGGGGGGGGGGGGTTGAGCCAATTTTGGATTTTAGGCTATAATTCAGTAGTTTTCTTGTAGAATTCATCCCTTTAGCCTATATTGATTATCTCGTACTGCTTGTGGGTAGATTCGAAGCATTTGGAGACCGATTCGAGAGGAAAGGACATTTTGGAGTAGGATTTTGGTATGGTTAGACTCGTGAGTGAATGGGCTTTCGAATTTTTTGACTTTTGTCGAGTTTCGAGACGTGGGACCGGGGGTCGGGTTGTGGCTAATTTCGAGTTTTGAGCTAAATTTNTGGGGGGGGGGGGGGGGGGGGGGGGGGGGGTTGAGCCAATTTCGGATTTTAGGCTATAATTCAGTAGTTTTCTTGCATAATTGATCCCTTTAGTCTATATTGATTATCTCGTACGGCTTGTGGGTATATTTTGAGCATTTGGATACCGATTCGAGAGGAAAGGGAATTTATGAGTAGGATATTTTCGCTGTTGAGTTAAGTAACAGTGTTAAATCTGATTTTGAGGGTATGAAACCCCAAAAATTTGTATGATCTGAATGTTTGGAGGTGATGCACATGCTAGGTGATGGGCGTGTGGGCGTGCATCGTGAGGAGTTGTGACTTGGTCCGTCCCGTGAGACTGTAAAGTTGAATAGCCTATTGTTGATTACATGTCTTCCTTGTCTTCTAGTGATTTTACTACCTTTCATGTTAGAAACCATGCTTAGACCATATAATATCACTGGTGGGACCCGCAGTGGTCGTATACTTGTTGAATTGACTGCTACTTGCTGTCTTGTACTCAGTCACAGTCTTACTTGTGTCATATCTCCAATCCCTCTCATTTCTTGTTAATACTTGTTGTTATCTCTATTTGGGCTGAATATTATGATTTATGTAAGCCCGAAAGGTTGGAGAGGTTAGTGACTGAGATAGGGCCTGAGTGTCGAGCTGTGAGATGTGAGCTATGTGAGGTATATGGATCGGGTTGCATGCCGCAACAAGCCTTATGGATATATTTATTTATTATGGATCGGGTTGCACGTCGCAACGATCCTTAGGGCTACTTATATATTATGGATGGGGTTGCACGGGTCACCGAGATTGGATCGAGCTGGACGCCGTAGCGATATAGTGCTTGGGCTGAAGGAGCCCCTCCGGAGTCTGTACACCCCTAGTGAGCACATGTACCTATTGAATGTGTGTGTATTGAGGGCGGAGACCTGAGTTTTGAGCTATTGAGGGCTTGAGGGACTGTGATCTTGAGAGGTTGCATTTCTCTTGCTTCTGTTGCTATTCTTAGCTGATTCATGTTACTGTTGAACATTCTTGAAGTTTTATACTTGTTTTACCTGAACTCAGTAGATATGCAGTAGACTTGTTATACATTTTCCAGAATTTACTCATGTATACTTACATTGTTGAAGTTTATGCAATGAACTATATGTTTTTTTAGCTCGTCACTGCTTCTCAGTTCCTTATTTATTTATGTTACTTGATGAGTTGGTTGTAGTCATGCTACACCCTGCACTTCATGTGTAGATCTAGGTGTGCACGGGTCTGGCGGTCGTTGAGTTCATGCGTAAGCGTGTATCAGAGACTACGAGGTAGCTGCTGGCGTCCGCAGACCTTGTACCTCCTACTATGTTTTTCTTTCCTTCTGTATTGACACTTAGACACTGTTTTTATTAGATTGGCTATCTAGACACTCATGACTTGGTGACACCTGATGTTTGGATCTATCTTTCCGCACTATATTTTTATTTTGGGTTCAACGCTGGATTTTTATGAAAATTTCTATCATGGAGGTTCTTCTTACTTCTCTGGGTTCCACGAAACCCTAACCCTATCTCTTTCGATTTATTCTAGATCTAATTTAGATCTATAGTATTCCGAAGTTTCTTTCTATGTTTTTCTCTGAAAACTTTCATCTTTAAACGATCTTTCAATTTTTAAAACTAGAGTTTCACAAACCCCTTTCAAAATCTATTTTCCTTTACTTCTGCTTTAATTTTATTCTATGTCTTTATTTGTTAATACATTTGGATTCAAAGCTTCTTACAGAAAATCCCCAATTTTTAGGTTTTTTAGTCCATCTCGTTTGCTATGTTTAGCCAATCTGTATACTTCTTCTAGGCTCTCTATGTGCTCTATGTTTCTTACTCTAATTCATGGTTAGGATTCCTGATACCCTCTACTGAATTTGTGATGTTTTCTTCGAACCCATGGTTCTGTATTTTCTGTACTGATTTTTCAAACTGCTTCCCTTGAATGTGTGATACTTTCCTTGATTATAGCTGATTTCCTGTGATTTAAATTACAGTCGAGATTCCCTCGACTAATTTTCAGAATTAAATCCATACTTTGTTTTGTAAATATGCTATCAGTGTGTACTTTCCTTAATTACGTGTTATGAACCTGGTCTTTATTACACACTGCATGCTTTTACTACCCCCGTTATGGTAAGATCACTCTAGTTGATTCCTTTCCCTGATTTAACTCTGATTGGCCCGTTTGAACTTCACTCCCTAATTAAAGGGAGTCCAGACCTTTAATTGACACCGATTGGTTATTATTTATTATGTTAGACTAATTGTTCCTTACCTTATTTTCTTTACTCATTTTCAGAATTATAAACACCCTACTCTCTTTAGTATAACACAACCAATAGATACACGAACACACACACAAATAGCACTCATATTGCTCTAAACTCTCATTTTCTTTGCTGCATATTCTCTCTTGTTCTTCTGGCTACTCAGTCGGTTGAAAGCCAATACTGAACAACTTATTGTTGCTCTATTTCCCTGCATACCACTGTCCTATTGCTCTACTTCTCTGCACCTTGCTATTTTATTCTTACTCCTAACTGGTATGTTTCTAGTTTAAGTTTATAGCATCCAATTCAACATGTTTCTCTTTGTATTGAGGTTTTAATTATGGTTCTGATGTTTGCCTTGCATCTAGTGTGTTTGTCTTACCCCTATGACCTCGCTTTCCTTCTATGTTCAGCATGTCTATTTGTCTATGTGATTCCCCTTTCTCTTTAGTCTAACATGTCTATGTATATGTTTCCATCATGAATCTGCCTGACTGCCAACACTATGAGCATGTACCCCCTAATACTTAGTTATTATGTAAATCCTAATCCTGGACCTAATATGCGACTCTGTTTGACACCCTTCAATTTGATGCTGTTAGATTCCTGGCATGAACATTCTGTGATAACTAGGCTGTGATTGTTTAAACCATATAGCACTAGCCTAAGGACTATTTGTGTACAAGTCTGCCTCTACTATGTGACTTATTTGTCCCCCAGTCCCCCTATCCCTGTTTGTATTTTCTTTCTAAACCATGTATGTTCTGGGTTGCTGATTGTCCTATTTCTTTCTTCTGCAAACCAGTTTTCATAAAACAAACTCTCATGTTGATTTCTGAAGCTATTTTTCAAAAAAGTTATTTCCAAGTGCTACTTTTCAAACTCAACTCTTTTCTAAAACTATAGGCTCATCTCACTACTCTTAGTTCTAAGTTCAGACCTCTTTGTGTGAGCACTGCCTTGGGGACCATTTGAGTACCCATTGAACTCTGACACACAAGGCTGACATTCCACACTGCACTTACTCATTCCTGGCTTGGGTACTTAGTTGTGAGCACTGCATGGGGTCTTCTGAGATCCTCAGGAACTCTGACGCACCTGGGTTACAAAAGGTCATGGCATATGGCATTGTTGGATCTCAGGACTTGGGCCTACTGTTAGGCCTTCTATAGTGTAACTTCTTAATTTCCTTATTTATGGAGTTTGTGCAAGGCTGGTCTGTAATAATTAATTGTAAAAACGGTTATGAGATGGATAGTGAAATGGGCGGGGCTGTGCATGCTTAGTATAATTATGGGTAGAAATCATGCTATAGGATTCATTTTGTATATGTGTGCAATAGTTACCATGCTTAGGAATACTTGCCATGCATGCATTAGAAAACATGTTTTAGGCCCGTTTATCTCAACATCTTTTCCATACTCATGACTCACATAGAAATCCTATTCGTAGTTAAATAACTATAAAATGGTTGTTATAATGTTACTGTCTCTACATCTTCACGATCACCGTGTCTAGAAATCCTGTTTTAGTTTAAAAACATTAATCGTCAATATTTGCATTAGAGATCATGTTACCCTAGGAATTCATTCTCAGCATGCTCATATTACCTATGCCAAACTCATGTGTTAAGGACATACTGTTATTTGCATTAGAAATCATGTGCTAGGTTCAACAACTTAACTACACTTCTGTATTTCCTGTTTCGAGTCAAAAGATGTGTTAATAAGTAAATTCCGCCCTTAAATAATAATAGATTTTGGTTTCTAAAAACGTTTGTGCATTTAGAAAAGCATACATAGTTTGCATCATTCCACACCTTGTATGCATTTAGATATCCTGTTTTGTAGGACACTGTATTTACATTAGTTTAAATACTCACTCCTTTACCATGATTAAGTCTAAACAGGATAACTGGAGTTTGTTAAACCCGCCTAGGCAAGCCTTAGGTGTTAAGTTTATTAAAACTGGGAAAACTGTCTCTTTGTATTGTTTGGCTAATTCCATATCAGAAT
>ML302196.1:94277-114385 GCA_005239505.1 Nicotiana paniculata | reverse complement strand
CAAAAGCTCACTTGATTCAAATTTTCATTTCTCTCCATTTTATTTCCCACCATTTCCCAATTCACACTCTTAGACTTTTAAGCGCAATGCTTAAAGTCTTTAAGCCCAATGCTTAAAGTCCAACATATGTTGACTACCACCCTATTTGAACTTTGACAAGGACTAAATGTAAGGATATAAGCATATAAGCTAAGTACCATTTGATAGGGCTGGGGGAGTTGGGAGGTTCTAATAAGTAGCTTTTCCTATTATGGCTATTCTTTATTGTGAACCAATTGAGTCCCTCATCGAGTGTAAAGAGTATTGGTAATGGGCTATAGGTCAAAAAGGGTCTCCTAAGTCCTACCTAATAGGCTAGTCTTTTGAGTTGAGCTCTCTTGTTCAGTTTATAACACTTGGTATCAGAGCTCGCGATCCTTGGCAATATCGGAAGGTACTAGATACAAGGAACTGTGTCGTTAAGTAGATGAGTTCAAGGATCAAATTGTAGCTATGAATGAAAAGCACGGCTAGCCTATAGAAAAAAGTTCATCAGATGTTTCTCGCTGTGAACGAAGATCATAGACCACAATCTGTTGCGGAGGAATTCATTAACAGGGAGAATACCCGGTCCATAGATAATGTTAACTCCCATTATCAGGTGCATTCCAGGTGTTCTCGAATTGATTTTCCGAAATATAATGTGAAGATGTGTATGGATAGCTGCAATTCATTTACAAGGGAGGGCACTGCAATAACATCATATGTATCTCAAGTCAGGATTCTCTAGTGAACTTCCTACTTGAACTGATTACACAAGATCAGTGTACCAAAGATTTGGAATTGCAACGTATGAAGACCCTGTGGCAGATTTGATGAGGTTTAAGACAAAAGGTAGCTGTGCAAGATTTGTTTAACTGTGCAGAATTCTTTAGACCATTTTGGTGAGCTCTTGAATTCTGTGGAGCTGTCTGAAGATTACTCAGGTCAACTGTTTCCTATCGAGTCTTTTCAAGTGTGATTGTTGGCATTCTCACGAAGGCTTATATAGTTAGGCTCTTTCTTCCATCCCTGGTTAGAGGAGGTAGTTCTGCCCCTACAGCCTCTCTTTCTTCAATATACTCCGAGCATGTACTTCCAAATCCAAGAAGTGGATTAGCTAATGCTGGAAACACTAGCAAGGTTGGCCCTTCTGGATTCTATCTACCTATGAGTTGAATGAAAGAAGATTAAAGGGATTTGTTAGCACTGTAATGAGACGTTATCCAAACAAAAAGAAAGTTAATTCAGGAAATGCTAGAATCATGTGTGATCAGACTTAGCAGTAGCCCTAATTCTTTCCAATTGTGATGTGTTAAGAAGAAAGAAGGGGCATGGAGAATGTGTATTAAATAAGCACACAATTAAGAATAAATTTCCTATCATAGTAATAGAGGAGTTATTGGATGAGTTAGGAGGGTCAGTTCTTCTCTAAGTTGGACCTAAGTTGAGGATATCATAAAATTAGAGAAGGCTTGGCAATCTTGCAATCTTATCGCATTTTTGTGTAGAAGTGCTCATTTGGTGAAAAAAGGTGGAGTAATTGACGTTATAATAAACGTAGAAGGTCCTTTAGCTGATTCCAAGAAGATCGCAGCAATAAAGAATTGGCCTATACCTAGAAAAGTGAAGGAGCTTAGACGATTTTTAGGACTAACAGTAACAGGTTGCTCAGAGGGTACAGAATGTTTTCGATTTGTTGAAGAAAGCCTATTAGCTTTTTCAATATTCAACTTGTAAGTCTGGTTCTTCAGAACTCTAATTTGGAGATATAGTTCTGCAGAGTATGTCTCGGTCGAAAGGATGTTCTTTTAAGTGCTCTCATACTTATTAAAAAGTAAAGGATCCACTAATGCTCATGGGTAGGAGAACTATAACACAGGGCATTCAGTGTCGTCTTCTGAAATGATTCTTTGAACATTTGATCAGTGTATGAAGAGGCGTCTAACAACCAGCATTACATATGTTGTAGAAAAATAGGATGTTCTTAGCCGTTGAGCAGTTTTGAATCGTTTAGTAGCTGGTGATATGTTCTTACATTATAGCACAAACATATAGAGTATTGCAACAATCCCCCTCACTCTGTGATGTTTCCTCCTAATGGTTATGTATATACTTTTGAGTGTGGAGGTTCTGTATAGAACTACATATGGACATCGCTCATTGAGCTTGCGCTCTATTTAGAAAATTCAGGGGGAACAAGCTTAACATATGATGATATTGTGTTACTAAACAATTCAGATTCTGCATGTGACAGAAAGGTATCGAGTTTTGTAATCTTGCTCTGGCACCGCTAGTTATGTGTTAGTCATCTTAAAGAGTCAGTGGTGTTCAGTAGTCATACTTGTTGATACTCCTGTGCAGGACGAAACTATGTTGGTCCAAGGGTGGTCAGTTCGTTCAAAAATTATACTACGTATAAGGTGAAGTATTACTTATTATTGATTAAAAATAGACTTTGAACACCCTTGCATAGCCCACTGACAAAGGGTGTTCAAAATTTGAACGTCTTTATTGAATTTACTGGCTTCGCCACTGCTCCCGTGGCAGATGTTAGCAAGAGGCCACGAGCCAATGAAGTCTTCTTTACTGAAGTAAATCTAAAAATCTGGAAATGCACAATCTTTTCATGAATCCATTTGCACAATCTTAACTGAATAATTCTTTTGCGGAAGCTGCTTCTGATACAAGATGAAAACTAACTCTATATGAAATGTTTAAAAGTGTAAGTGAGAAGACTTTCTGAAAGATCCTCGCCCGTTAGATGGATAAAAGGCATTTACTTGGTGCAGTTTGTTAGTAAAATGTGTTCAAAATCAGAAATTAGAGAAGTAAAGAAATGTTAGTTCGATAAACGAAACAGAAAATAATTTCGAGTCCACAAGTTGTTTGTGTGTCTTTAAGGAATTTAATCCCCTTCCCTGTTGCCCAAGATTTTAGATTAATTCCTCTCATGATAGAACATAATAATTATTCTATAAAAGCGGCACTTTAATTTGCAGAACTTTAGCGAACTCAATAAACGCAGCAAGACACACTTCACACTTATGTTATTTTGCAAAAACAACGCAACAATAAAGAAAAAAGGGGAGAAGTTTTCAGATTTTCCATGTAATAAAAAATGAGGCTAAGCCTCTAAATATATACACAATGTAAGAGTGAGATGAAAATGTGCAATTTAACAAGCGTCTCTTCCATCTCCATTCACACTCATTCACAAAACATAACAACTTCCGAGTGTGTTTGTGTGCCGGTCACTTTTGCTCCTTTTTTTCTGTATATTTCATGATTTTTTTTGTCTTCATCTCCTCATTCCGATTGGATCTAAAGGTGTAAATGATGCCCCTGTTTTTTGGTTCAATGCAAAATTTAAGCTGTCATCAATAAGAAGAAAACTACCCAGTTGAGGTACCTTGGGCTCATTTTAAATTTTACTGGCTCAGGGTCTTATTCCTAAGATTTGAACTAGGCTTCAAAGTTATGCTCTTATTATTTATTAAGCTCCATTTTGTTTGACTAAAAAGTGTAATTTTTGGTTAAACAGTTTAATTTATATAATAATTGGTTGAACTTAGTTAATAATAATATCTCTAGATGTTATTTCTTAAAGGTGACCAATGCTGGTCAGATCTGGTGGGGGATTGACAACAATATGCATTAACTATTCCAAAAAGGTTGAGCAATAATGTAGCAACAACTAACAATAAATAGTAATAAATGACATTAAGTAAATAGAAAGAGTGATTCATCCGGTATGCACTAGTTGATTATCCCTCCTGACAATGATGAGCGACATACAAATCCCTGAATGTTCGAATTATTCTCGGATTTGGAGACGGTGTGGGATAATTCGAGCCAGAATCTGGATGAAAAGGTAGTATTTGTATCCTTGTAAGAGAGAGAAAGAATCTTAATCAAACGTTTGTTCTTGTCAAATGAATGTCACGTGCCTTACACCATTGTCTCCCTTTCTATTTATATGAGATATTTTCTTAACAGTACAAGTGCAGAAAATATCCACTAGAATATTCTTTTTAATATCCTATTTTGAAAACTAGACGTTACAACTTTGCCAACGGTGCTTGACCTCGACCCTTGTTGACATCTCGGCCACGAACCTCGCTGCTTCCTGGTCGACCTCGACTGATGACGGCTTGAAGACTCTTCCTTTGGTGTCATCTTGTCTTAAATATTCTAGGGCTGCTTTCGACCTATACACTTAGTCCATCCGCTTATTGAGGCCGGCCTCAAGCGGGCTTGATGAGCGTGTTCTGTTCGTCATGGTCGAGATGACTGGACGAGTGGGCAACATGGCCTTTCATGAACTGCAACTTTTGGGATTACGTTGTTCCTGGATCAAAGTGATGTCATGACGTCATACATCATTATGGTGCATTTTTCCGATAAGTTGCGTCGTTTCGCAGGCGTCTGTTGGTTGGATCTGTCGCTTCGATAATGGTGCTAAGTAATGATGACCTAATTTCTCGATTTCGATGCCTGAGCTCTTATAAATAGGGATGTGAAGACACACACACTCAAGTTTTACAGATCACCTATATCGGAACCTTGTGCCTTCTTCTTCTTATTCCATTGTTGTGTATCTTCTTTCCCTGCCATAGCGATCCCTGTTGTTTTTAACTCTCCGTTGATTTGAATACCTTCTCTTTTGTTAGAACCATGTCTAACGCATCTTCTAGTCCCAACGAGGAAAGTTACCCGGTTCCTTTAGTGATGGTTTTCCCTCATTATGCGGAGGGCGTCTCCGCTGCCGTTCAAGACAAGAACTTCCATATGGTGGAGGAGATAGTTCCTCGCGGTGAGAAAGTCATATATGATTTTACAAAGGCGCCTGAAGTTGAGTCCGAAATCTCCGAGTCGGCGATGAAGGAGGCTAGTTTATTAGAGCTTAGGACCCAGTCCCTACTGGGGGGATGTGGTACAAGTCCACCGCGCTGGGTACTGTGCATTCTACGCTTACCCTTTTCATGACGCTCTTCCCCTTCTTCCACTAGCAGAGGAGTTTTGTCGTTTCTATGGCGTTTACCCGGATCAACTCGCACCATATATCTATAAGCTCATTAGGATGCTTACTAAGTTTGCGGAGCTGGTCGGGGTCGAGATCACTCTTTGGCATATGATGCACTTATTTTCCCCTAGTTTCTATAGGGGGACAGTGCTGAACCTTCGCCACCGAGGGGGAAAGTGCCTGGTGGTGAAGATGGATGACAAGGCTAGCCGCCAGTTGGCACAACTTCTTCTTCGTCAGAACTGAGAACACGGTGTCCAACACAGACGACTTCCCTGAAACTTGGAACTATACTCGTAAGCGTCTAACCTTTATGTGTTGAGTCATTTGGTTTACTTTTCTTACTCGTAGGTTCTAATCTCTTGTTCCTTTCTTATGCAGCCAAGACTTTGCCCCCTCATTTGGTCAGGGACATTTCTGATTGGGTCGGCTGGATCCTCCCTTACATCGCAGGGATTCTTTAGTGGCCGGGATTTCTCAAGAAATTTGGGCCTGCTCCTTCCACGACCGGTGAGTTTCTTTGCTCTGGATTCTTGGTTACTAATGTTTTGTGGTTCACTCTAGTTGACTGTCACGACCCAAGCTGATGGGCCGCAACGGGCACCCGACACCTTACTCAACCGGGTACCTACATAACGTATCTTCGTATCATATTATCATAGGTAAATGAGACAGATAGGTTATCATGGAATAAGTAGAATAAAACATGGGGAAATACTCGACATTGGACGACCCAACATATAATCCACACTTATACATACGACGTACGGGCCTATAAGGCCAAAATAATCACTCGTACACTGAACATAGGCCGACAAGGCCATACAATCTTCCATATACATGACATTTGTCTATAAGACTCTAAGAGTACATAAATGTCATAAGGCCGAGATAGGACCTCGACATACCAATCAATACATGTCTAAATAATACTAACCAAATAAGCAACTCCAGAGCAAATGGAGCGCACCAACATCTTCCGCTGAGCTGATAGACTACTTGGAGGACTCTCAACCTGTCTATCAGGACCTGCGGGCATGAAACACAGCGTCCCCAGACAAAAGGAGCGTCAGTACAAATAATGTACCGGGTATGTAAGGAATGAAAATCAGTAAACAATAGACATGAGAGAAACATGGAGTAAAAAACTCAACATGTATATCCGAATAGCTCTGTGAATCATTTAATATTATAATGTCATGCATATGCGTATAAATGTCATACCATACATGGGTATATGCATTCATAACATTATCAAGCCTCTAAGGGAATCCCATCATATCATCTTGGCCACTGTGGGCAAATCATCAACGTATACCAGCTGATCAGGTGGTGGTGCGTATATAACGCCATAACCTTTTCCCATATTCCATATAAATATAATATACATATATACATGTATATAACACCATCTGGTCATGGGTCAATGTACATGTATAAATGCATGAAGTGCATAAGAAATACGTTAATAGGCCCTGAAGGTGTTTAGGACCTCTATTTCAAGGTGGTTCTAGGCTCACCTATGTTGTTTAAAGGGAGAAAACTAAGCGGCAAACAAAATCATATAGGACTGTCACATAAGGAACAATTAAAGGGCTCACATTTACCTCCACAAGTAAACACACAATTGCACGCTTATTCAAACAAGCAGTTTTAAAAAATGATTTCGGAGTCCTATAGGCAGGATATCTAAATGAGAATAATCAGAATGTACAACAGTTTTATTAAGCGAGGCGGCGAATACCTATAAATTTGCCTACTGATTACAGAATCTGAGCATGTTTCAAGCAAGAAATCACAATTTTCAAACTTCAGAACTTTGATTATCCTACATGCTTGCCTATGTGATAACCAGGCAGAATCCTATAGACATGGTATCTAAACGTTAATCAGACTAAACAATGATTAATTTAAATAAGCAGATTTCATCTTTTAGGTCCTATAGGCATGTTTCCTATATGCTGAAACTGATCACAAGCATTATGACACCCAAACATAGAAACTAATTTCGTACATTTTTTCTCTATAGGCATGATATATAAGTGTTAAAGCTGTTTTTACACTTATTTCCTATATGCATGGTGTCTAAGTGTCAAGACTGTATTTCCTATAGGAATGATATCTAGGTGAATAAAGGTGTCGATTAATTACCAAGCGAGTTCAGCAAAAGAACCTAGGAACATGATTTCTAATGCATACATAGGGGTTTTGAAAATATGGTACTTGAGACAGAATTGATAACGACCTAGAAGCAGGATTTCTAAGACGCAAAAATGTGAAAATTCAGGATTTCAAAGAATGAGATAATTCCTATAGGTATGATTTCTAATGCATATAAAACATCATTACAATAACCTATAGGCATGATTTCTACCCGAACCCAACAATAATATATACATATAAAGTCCCTCCCAGCTTTTACTAATAACCCCATATCTATTTTACAAAGATTATTACTACAGGACAATACAGAAGAATTACATAATGAAAATCACTATACTATAGGGAGCCTTAGCAGACCCAATGTCAATCTTGGAAGCCAGGCCTTCAAGCAAGTCTGAGGTACACCAATAGTCCATAACACACCAAATGGCTTCTGGTTTGTCAAAGTTCCCAAGGGCCTCAAGGACCTCAGGCAATGCTCACACCAGAACCTTTTCAAAGAAAATTTTTTGTGAACAAGTTTGGAAAGTCCAGCCCCAGTGTGTCAGAGTTCGGAGGAGTCCCTTGGACTCCTAGGCAGTGCTCACACTCGAGGGGCAGGATCCTAGATATCTAAGAGTAGGAGTTGAAAATAGTATATAAAAATAGGAGGTAATTTTAGGAAATACAATAGTTTGGATTTTAGAAGTGAATAAAACAGATTACCAGATTACAAGAACTATAAGCAGGACCACATTTAGCCAATGGATTTCAGACATGAACTCAATATTCAAACAACAGACAAAACAAGGTCACAATCAATTCAAAAGGTTTCACATTGCCTGGGATTGACTTAGTTCATTAGCTATTACTAGGTGAGCATATAGGCATATACTAAACAAAGATCAATATGGTGGGATCAAGTTACTGATCAGGAAATCATACAGAAAAGTTAGCAAAGTTGAGAGCATAGAAATCATGAATTAATCAGGAACCTGCTAAGGTAAACACATAAAACAAGATAGGAGTTAAAACCTGCTAGTGAAGAAACAGGTGAACAAGTACCATGGATCAAACATGACTATGCTAAGGTGTGTTAACCATACTAACACATTGGACATGACAAAATCACAAGAGTTAAAGCATGCCAATGAACAAAAGTATAAGGGCAAACAGAGATAGACATGCTGTTTTAAAAGCAGTAAACAGGGAGAACATAAGTATAATTACATAGCATATTGAATGATAACAGAAGTGGAGACATACCAATTAAGAGGTAGCAACAGGAAAATGAAAGCAAATAGGATCCAAGAGTCTATCCTTGGCTTTCAGCCGGCTAGGCAGAGCAGCAAATAGAAGTAACAGAAAGAACTACAAGTGAGAGTGTATGAGTAAGAGTTTGTGTGTGTTTCTCTATATGTGTTCGTGTCTTAAAGAAAAATCAAGAGTGGGGTTTTTATAGCACTTAGCAAAGTAAGACAATTAAGGTAAAAAATAAATCAGAGTTCATAAAACAAGGTAATCAATCAGTTAATTGGGGAATTAGCTCAATCAATTCACACAGAAGAATCCGGAAAGGACCCCTTAAATTGGGGAGAATCCCTCAACGACTCAGATTGGGATTCAAATAAGGTAAACAAATCAATTATTGATCATAAACCAGACTAATTGGTCTAAATAAGGTAAGTAGTACCAATTAAAAGTCACAAATAAGGAAAATAGGTAAAGTAAAAGAGAAGCACTAATTTTAAAAGAAAAATATACTTCGAATCCTAATAAAATCAGTCAATCTATTTTGATTGACAGAGACCAACAATAACGGGAAAAATCACTAAAATAATTAGTGAAATAATCAGAAAGACCTAGGGTTTAAAGCATATACACAAAAATTAGTCGAACTAGCAAAGGATAATCAGATTCAAACACTTGGAAGTTTTAAAACCTTTTGAAGAGAACTTAGGACGAAACCCTAGTTCTTAAAAAATACTGGAATCGAATTATAATAAGGAAAACAGAAGGTTTTTCGAAGAAAAATACCCAATAATGCTTAAAATCGTCTAAGATCTACAAGGATCTGAACAGACCCACATAGAAAGAGATTAGGGTTTTCGAAAATGACAGAGATGAAATAAAACCTGGTTTAAAACCATAGATTCGAGCCATAAACACGGAGAAAGTAATACTCACAAACGGAGATGTCTATAGATAGGCTCATGAAAAGGTTTTGAACAAATCTGATTCGAGACTTCTTCATAGAATAACAAAATCGAACACCCAGAAGAGGTAAGTTGCCGGCAAGGGCCGGAAATTACAGAGAAATCCCATGGAATGGTACTTTTTCCGGGGACGGCGGTTAGGTTTTAGNGAGGGAGGGGGGGGGGGGGTTAGGGTTAGATTAGATTAAAAAAGGAAAGGAATAATGTGGACTGTTGATCTTAGAGATCAACGACCACGATTAGAGGAGGTTCTGGGTTGGGTTAGATGAAGAATTGGGCTTGGGTAGGATTTGGGATAGGATCTTATTAATTGGGCTGGTATAATCAGGTTAGGTCCTAAATTAAAATGAATTCGAAAGGGCTATTTATTAAATACCCAATTAATTAATAAAATAATTTGTAAAAATAATTAATAAATTATAAAAAATGATTTTCATGCATAAAAATAATTTTAAATAATTACTTAATATTATAAAAATATAAAAATCTATTTTCTGACGAAATAAGGTAATAATGCATACATGAGCTATTATTGCAAAGTTATTGTAATTATAACCCCAAAAATATAAATATGGCTATTCATGCAATAATTAAAGCTTGGTATAAATATAAATGATATAATTAAACCATAAAATCATTATGAAACCATTTGTGAATTAGTAATTATTTATATAAATAAAATACTGGGATAAATTAATAAAAATCCTTAAAAAAATGCAGAAATTATGAAAAAATATTAATTGATGCTCATGCATTGTTTTGAAGCTATATATGCATTTTAAAAATAATATAGTGAAAAATTGGGTATCAACGAATATCATACCGTACATGGGTATATGCGTTCATAACATCATCAAGCCTCTGACGGCATCCCATCATATCATCTTGGCCACTGTGGGCAAATATCAACGTATACCGGCTGATCAAGTGGTGGTGTGTATATAACGCTGTAACCTTTTCACATATTCCATACAAATATAATATACATATATACGCGTAAATAATGCCATCTCGTCATAGGTCAATGTACATGTATAAAATACATGAAATGCATAAGAAATACGTTAATAAGATTTTCTCGGAATGTCATAAAAATCAGTATGCCTTTCGGATAAACTTTATCAAATACGTATTTTTCTGAGACCCATGAACATAAGATATAATAATAATTCACATGGGGAATCAAGAATATATACACCCCTAGTATTTCTATGAATAAAGTCATTTACGAAAGTTGCATATTTTGCTCGTTTCATTTGTATTATTTGGATCATGCCAAAAAGAAATAAGGGATAGCCTTAATATACCTAAGCCGATTCCTTTGACAATCCTTCCAACACACGTCAATTGCGATAAATCGTAACGGCGGATCGAAGTAAGGAAAAATCCGTATGATGTTCTTGAGAAAGATTGTATCGTGCTCCTTTAGAATTAGAAAATCTCACGTTGCTACGGGGATAAGAAATATCGTTGGAATTGTTTTGTTTCAAGATTCTTGGGGACAGTCGCTTTAAGTTGGACGTGTGAAGCTGCCTTAAATTTTTAAGTGGCTGCTGCTGCGTAATTTAGTGAGGAACTTTCCTTTAAGTGACTAGCCATGTATTTTAGATAAGTTGCTGATCTAAAAGCCAAAGGAGTAAACAATTGTTGAAAGATTATAGGAATTGTTGCAAGAAATTTTTGTTGAAATCTTATAGGAATTGTTAACGTCTGATGTTGTGTTTTTGTATTCAACATTTTAGAAATGAAGTGTCTTTTAATTATCATACTAGGTTGCCACCTAATCAACAATGACTAAGAGTCATTTGTTTAGTTTAGTGGCTTTCTTCCGCATGGGGGTGGGGTGGATATTTTAATCTTATCCAATAATCAATTAATTAATTAGGTAATATCCCGTTACCCGGTAATTAACCAATTACCCGCATAATTAAGAATTGTCTCAAATTACTTAAAATACTACTCACCTTTAACATATCTTGTACACCTTACTATCATGGTCATGTAGTACCTTGTATGACACTAGTACATAAATATTGAGTATTATCGCTCGACCCGTATTTTATCCCGATATGTCAAACTTGGACGAAAATTCATTTTCTTTGACTTGCTTCCCCTCTCACCTTCACGAATTTACTCATCACTTATTTGAAATAGCATAATGCTTATAATCTCAAAATAATCCCATTCCCGAACTTACGTCGATTAACTTACGACAAAATTTTAACATACGAAAATGCGGGATGTAACATCATTCCTCCCTTTGGAACATTCGTCCTCGAATGTTGACCGATGCACTTATAATTCTCATAATCCATAGCTCTTACAAATACTTTAGTTCTCCTCTTTCCATCTAGGAAACTGTCTTGTGAATAAGTCCAAATGCTAGGGCATTCCTCCCGTTAGTCCTCTTCCTCATACCACGGCTTGTGGTCGGAATCTTTCCAATCTTGTAATTGTTGTTACCTTCTATCATGCAGCCTGTACGACTTTGACCTTGTAAGTGCGTCTATGCGACTCTTATCCCCTTTTTCCTTTAGCTTCTAGCCAATATCTAGGCCTCACTTCGCAAACATATACAGAGCTTGATGAAATGTCCCTCTGGACATTTGTAGGTATACTAAAGTTCTTTGCTCGGTATTTGTTGAAATTACGATTATTGCTACATCTTGTTTCATAGAACCGGTTATCTAACCACGTGATAACACTGTATCTAGGTAGGTCATACTATACCATAACTCTTACTTCGATTTATCATTGCTGAGGTCTGCTATCAAATTCCAGCTTACTCTTGTTGCTTATCCCATATGTATAAATCTAAGTCTTCTAATGCTTCCTCATTATTGTTCATTTTAAGAATAACGACCTGATCTCATATCATACTTTGTGACTTTTTGTCCATCCATTATTGATTTGCCTTAATATTGATGTACAATATACCACTGATAACTTGAAATATCTTACGTAATACCTTGCCATTAGGGCTTACGTTGCATTGAGGAATATTTGAAGTGATTTCCATAATCGTATTTCATAGTATCTCAATGTGATTCACCTTATGGGTATTCTAATCTCGTGCCGTCTGCGAAATACTTTTTTTTCCAAATCATTATTCAAATGAAGGCCCAAACGTCATCCTTTATCTGTCACAATTACACTCTCATTTTATTCCCAGGTCAGCATTCCATTTATTCTAAATGCTACTAGTCTTAGACTCCTTTGAGCTCATTTAGGCTATACTGAGCTTTATATAATTTATAGAACCCATCAACTCTCTCTCATTTTCGTGGGCTTAATCCCGAGGGCTTATCCATTCTTGTCACCTTCTCACTCGCCCTTTCTTATCCTTACTCTTGTCTTCCTACAACCTTGTCGCTTTACCATACTTTATCTTGCGACCCATACATATCCATTTATACTACTCGCAGCCTTCCTTCAACTTCCTTGCACCATCGATTTCCTTGAGTTATTTTGGAACATCAAGCGAGACATCAGATCGTCTCTAACTCTTCTTTATTCTCTTAAATAGACATATCAGTACCTAGAAACCATAGGCTAGAAGATATGCCACTGAAGACGCTGCTATCACTCCTGGATACTGAATCCCAGTGCTTCTAGTCTTTTACCTGAAGTATGGACCACTCACATCCTTCTACACTTGATTATTTCATACGTTGTTCACATTTACCTTACTTATTTTAAAATATCACCTCACATTGTTCTATCTCTTTCATAACCTCCCTCCCACATATGTATAAATCACCCCACCATTTGAAGCTCTATTATAATACTTGCACCTCTGGTGCCTATACAATCCGATGGGAGCTCCATACTGAATTCTTATGAGGCTGATATTTTCCTAACTGGCTTTATCACAAAGCCGTTATAGAATATGATTGTTGTACTATCTCTCTTGCACCTCTGATATTAAGAGTGATTATGCTATGTTCTCAATCATGATTCCTATGACTTCTTGGTTGAATAATCGTATTCCTGATTTACTTTGTTGATGTAACTCTTTAGTTTCCTCTTTCTTCTAATCGGCCCTTATGTAGGCTTAAGTTATCTCCCGTTCTGCGGTTCATGGTATTTAGTTATTACTTTAGGCTTTTATGGACGCTATGAAAAACCATGATATAATCTTATAATGATTCAATCCTTTGTCTATGACCTGGACCCAATTCCTTCTTTAACTTATACTGGAGTCCTTTACGGCGGATCATTAATCGAATAATTCCTTTCGTTCCATTTCAGCTTTCTTCAAATGCAAGCAATTGCTTTTCCTGGTCTTTTTTCCCCCTTCTGCGTGCATGCTTAGTTTATCTGAGTTCTCACGCATGACGAAGTTTTTGTGCAACTCATATGGTCTCGAATATTACTTTTGGTTTTACTCCCCGCTCATTAGCCATGGTAGGTGCAACTTCCATTTGGAGTGCATACAATTTTGTAGTTAGACTGTTGTTACACAACCATTTCCTCTTTAGGTCACTGTGCTTTGGTTGAAGGCTTCTTCCTTATTTCCTCTACTAGTCTTTCATTGTAGTACTTAGGGGGAGGGGGTCCTTTGACTCTTGTAAGGCTGCGAGCTTATCACATCGTATGCCTGGCGGAATTTTTGATGTTCTTCATCGCCTATAATTACCCGTAGTTACTTGTCTCCACACCCTTGTGCTTGTAGGGTTACTTCTGAACTATTATTTTGACTGTCTTCACAGTGGCACTCACTTTTACTTCCGTAACACTCTTACAGTACATTTTTAACTTCCCCAACTCGTATATAGATATATTTCAAGGATCACGATGTCATAACTGCGAGGCTGAACTCCCCATATTGTGGTTCCCTATGTTTATCTTGCACGGTCTGTTGATTTGTCTGTATCCTCTTGTCTAGCCATAGTTAGGCTCTTCCTGAATCAACTACTAACTACTTCTTGGACCATTCCCGAATCAATATTCCGCGTAATCTTTCTTAAGTCATTTCTTTTGTATTAACTTACCTTTTGCACTGGCTCCTTATTAATCATTAACATCTCGGGAAGAGACCCTTACTTCCTCTCCTTGACGTCGTATTTGCATAATACTCTGGTATCGTATCATATCTGTTGGCTTTGAATAAGTGCAATCTCATCCCTTTTTCATTTTATCGCATTCTTCCTTTACCATTCCATAATTACTAAAACCACTTAATTCTGACTTAATGCCACCTCAGTCCACATTCCCCCCTTTAGGGAAGTACTAATATTTGGCGCTACAACGATGTACCTATAGATGTTTTACCTCTTAATCATTGGCGCCTTCTCATATTATCGATGACCCTTAATCGGCTTGCGGTAATCCTTCTTTACCAAGGATAACGAAATTCCTTACTCGCGAGGGTGGCACTTAGTGTAACTTGTACACATAGTCCCTTAAGCTTAACTTTGCTCACATTTCTTGCTTTAGGGAAGAGTCTTCCTGAATGACTATTCTCTGAATTTCTCATGAATCTTCTTCTGTTATCCATTTTATTATCGCCGAAACGCAAATATGAAATTCTCATGATGCTGACTATTATCAAATCAGTCAGTCCCTAATTCATTTTTTTGTTTATATTGTTTACCAATCCATACTGATTTCTATTACACCAGGGTCTAACTTTTCCTTCTGTTAATTACATTAGAGTTGCGAACTTATTTCTCGAAATGAGGATGTGACTGTATGGCCTATACTCTTTTACTGTCTTAAGCCCTATCACCTCTCGTCTCTTCCTTCACCTGATTATGGATCCGGTAATACCGTCATCTTTTTGATCTACCGTTATCGTCCATGTATCACATCTCACTCATATTTCTTTCTTCTCTCTTCTCATTACTTTGCTAATATTCCTGCCTATCCCTTTATTGTGAAAACTTCAACAAGATATTCTTTCGCTTTTAGCTCTCCTTGCTTCATTCGTTGGCTCTTCGGGTTGCTCAACTTCCTTTCTGTACTAGGGACGAGAGTCACACTAAGGTAATATTTATCCCTTCAAGGCTTCCAGTGCCTATCTTTGTAGTACTCATATCTAGCTGCACTATTTTAGAGTGCACCATCTGGGTGTCTCACAAGGAGATCTATTACTAAGTTTGCACTATCATCCGAAAATGTCAGCTAACGCTAACAATCCATCAAACATTTTGGGTTACTCTAACCCCAGCTGGATACTGATATCCCCTCCTTCTCTTATACTACTTTCTTTAGCCCCAATAGGGCATAAATGAGATGGGTGTGGCCAATCGTACATACCTATGTTTTTGTTGAAGGTAACTCAAAATACTTATATCTCTCTTCCTGAATGGTATATAATGATAATCTTCATTAATTGGGTATGTCGTATCCTTCTTCTCCTTGTTTCTTTACTTGTTCAAACTCGTATCTATTTTCTGAATCTTTCCTTGCCTTTCACCATAGGGATAGATAGATATTATTGCCTTAAAGCTCCTTATCAAGAGGCTTACACGTCTTAGCACACATATGATCTACTGAAGACCTTATATTTACTCAACATAAGCATTATGAAAAAGCGAGTTCCTCTGACTCAACACTTCCACAGACGCATTCAGTCCCTTACCAACCGTCTTTCTAGATGTAGACATCGTTGTATTTTGAATAAAATAGAATTTAGGAATGTGAATTCTTAAGAGTGAGCTCTACCACACGATCTAGAGCAAGAAGAAAGAGTGACAGTCCTAAATGCCCTGTAGCCTCCTGCTTATAAGTGTGGTGCACGACACACCCTTAAACAAGACTCTACTAGACACGGCTTTTAGATTCCCTAGGACAGAACTTCTCTATACCACTTTTGTCATGACCCAAACTGATGGGCCGCAATGGGCACCCGACACCTTAATTAATCGGGTACCTACGTAACGTATCTTCGTATCATACTATCATAGGTAAATGAGCCAGAGAGGTTATCATGGAATAAGTAGAATAAAACATGGGGAAATACTCGACATTGGACGACCCAACATATAATCCACACTTATACATACGACATACGGGCCTATAAGGCCAAAATAATCACTCGTACATTGAACATAGGCCGACAAGGCCATACAATCTTTCATATACATGACATATGTCTACAAGCCTCTAAGATTACATAAACATCATAAGGCCAAGATAGGCCCTTGACATACCAATCAATTTATGTCTAAACAATACTAACCAAATAAGCAACTCTGGAGCAAATGGAGCGCACCAACCTCTTCCGCTGAGCTGATAGCCTACTTGGAGGACTCTCAACCTGTCTATCGGGACCTACGGGCATGAAACACAGAGTCCCCAGGCAAAAGGAACGTCAGTACAAATAATGTATCGAGTATGTAAGGAATGAAAATCAGTAAATAATAGACATGAGGAAACATGGAGTAAAAGACTCAACATGTATATCCGAATAGCTATGTGAACCAGTTAATATAATAATGTCATGCATATGCGTATAAATGTCATACCATGCATGGGTATATGCATTCATAACATTATCAAACCTCTGAGGGCATCCCATCATATCATCTTGTCCACTGTGGGCAAATCATCAACGTATACCAGCTGATCAGGTGGTGGTGCGTATATAACGCCATTTTCCCATATTCCATATAAATATAATATACATATATACGTGTATATAATGCCATCTGGTCATGGGTCAATGTACATGTATAAATGCATGAAATGCATAAGAAATACGTTAATAAGATTTTATCGGTGCCATAAAAATTAATATGCCTTTCAGATATACTTTATCAAATACGTATTTTTCTGAGACCCATGAACAAAAGATAAAATAATAATTCACATGGGGAATCAAGAATATAGACACCCCTAGTATTTCTATGAATAGAGTCATTTATGAAAGTTGCGTATTTTGCTCGTTTCATTTGTATTATTTGGATTATGCCAAAAAGAAATAAGGGATAGCATTAACATACCTGAGCCAATTCCTTTGACAATCCTTTCAACACACGTCAATTGCGACAACTCGTTATGGCGGATGAAAGTAGGGAAAAATCCGTATGATGTTCTTGAGAAAGATTGTACCGTGCTCCTTTAGAATCACAAAATCTCACGTTGCTACGGTGCTAAGAAATCTCGTTGGAATTTTTTTGTTTCAAGATTCTTGGGAACAATCACTTTAAGTTGGACTGGCGAAGCTGCCTTAAATTTTGAAGTGGCTGCTGTTGCGTAATTTAGTGAGGAACTTTCCTTTAAGTGACTAGCCATGGATTTTGGATAAGTTGCTGATCTAAAATCCAAAGGAGTAAACAATTGTTGAAAGCTTATATGATTTTTTTCAATAATTTTTTGTTGAAAGCTTATAGGAATTGTTAACGTCTGACGTAGTGTTTTTGTATTCAACATTTTAGAAATGAAGTGTCTTTTAATTATCATACTAGGTTGCCACCTAATCGACAATGACTAAGAGTCATTTATTAGGTTTAGTGTCTTTCTGCCACGTGGGAGTGGGGTGGAGATTTTAATCTTATGCAATAATCAATTAAATAATTAGGTAATATCTCGTTACCCGATAATTAACCAATTACCCGCATAATTAAGAATTGTCTTAAATTACTTAAAATACTACTCACATTTAACATACCATGTACACCTTACTATCATGGTCATGTAGTACCTTGTATGACACTAGTCCTTAAATATCGGGTATTATCGCTTGGCCCGTAGTTTATCCCGATATGTCAAACTTGGATGAAAATTCATTTTCTTTGACTTGCTTCCCCTGTCACCTTCAAGAATTTACTCATCACTTGATTGAAATAGCATAATTCTTATAATCTCAAAACAATCCCATTCCCGAATTTATGTCGATTAACTTACGACAAAATTTTAACATACGAAAATGCGGGATGTAACATTGACATTCTTTACTTTTGCGCTTCTCTCAACTCCAGCCCGAGGGACTTCGAGGAGGCTGAGAGCTTCCCCACATGCATTCTGTAATAGGAAAACCGCTACCTCTTCGGCTTCTACCGCTTCTATGGCCGCGGCTGAGCTTGCTTGCTCATCGGCCCCCTACCGCTGCTTCAATATCACTTTCTTCTTTATCTGCGGATACTTTGGCAGTGGAACCTTCGGCTTCCCCTTTGTACCATCTTGTGTATGAAGAGGATGAATCGTTGCCAAGTGACAGAGGTTGGGGTTTCCCGGGCCGTAGACTCTGTGATGGATGATTTTGTCCCTTGTGAGACACCGACCATTGTCCTTGAAGATGACCTCGAGCTGGCTCCTATGGTTTCGAGATTGGTGGAGGTTGACGAAGACGTGTCTCGCCCTTCTGCGATGACAGAGGCTGAAGGGTCGGCTTCAAGGGCTTCTGATTTTTTGCGGCAGGAGGGGCCATCGACTTCACAGCCAGCTGATGATACTCCCTTAAGATGATGGGAGAGACAAAGGCGTTGCTGAAAATGGTTATGAAACGGGCTCAAACATTGACGCCGCTGACCTAAGGATGATGAATGAGGGGTTTACCTAAGGTGAGGTTGGAGGGGTCTACGAGGACCATTGCGATCCCCATGGATTGTGATTTGTTGAAAAATACGGAGAATGTAGTCCATGCCCTTAGCCCTCTTTGCTACGAAGTGGAAGGTGAAACCTTCAAAGAGCTGGACAATATCACTCTGTCGAGGAGCATAGCCAGCCTCTCTCTCAAGGTATGTATTTCAGGGCTTCATCTTTCTAACTGAAGTGTTTTTTTGTTCAGTGTTTCGCCTTTGTTGGCGAGGGATTTCTCATTTTTTATTTTCTTTTTTTCTTATGATTGCAGACCATGATTCTAGATATTGAAAGTTCTCTAAGGGAGGAGAGGCATAAGAAAATATTTAAGAATTTGGAGCGCAAATTTTTGAGTACCGGGAGATTCACAGGCATTTTAGCGAGGGTGACAACTTATAGGCCCTTCGTGAAGAGTTGAAGGAGAAGGACGACAAGCTGGTGAGGGTCATTGAGAAATGTAGCATCCTTGAAGGGACCTTGAGAGGTCAATAGGAAGAGCTCGAAGTCAGTAAAAGGGTCGAATCCCAGTGCAACGATCTCCAAGCTCATGTGGTTTTGCTGCGTGCCCATCTTGAGGAATGTCAATTTAGAGTAGATTCTCTAAGTGGCGAGGTCGCCGAGAGGTAAGAGGATCTTGAGAAGGCGGAGTTCGCTCAGTCGGAGGCTTCAAGGAAAGCGAAGGCTCTTAAGGTAGTGGTCCAAACTCTACGTTCTGAGAGAGAGAATGATTTGGAAATGACAAGGCTTAAAGAAGAGAGCTTGATTAGAGGGTAGAGAGTTGTGGAGAGAGACTTCTGGACTCTATGAATGAGTTGCTGCTCTAGAGGCCGCGAAAGCCCGATTATTGGCGCAACTGTCCTCTTCCCATACTTCAGATTTTCCTAATGTTCCTGGATATTCGTACAAGTAGTGGATTCATGTCGAGGCCCAGTTAGACGTGTTTCGAGGTTTACATGTGATGGGATCCGTTTCTAAGGCCGCCCTTGAAGACGTTCGTGTTAAGTCTCGTGAAGCTCGAGTCTCTTGCGGGTATGACCCCGCTACGTGGGAGGCCGGCGAGGACGAGGGGGGAAAAGGTGTAGACCGGCTCGAGCAGAATGCCTGGTATGACGCTGCATATCCTGAGGGATGGAGAGGGTGTTGAAGGTCAATGGGAGGGGGGGGGGGCGATGATACGG
>ML302196.1:0-94179 GCA_005239505.1 Nicotiana paniculata | reverse complement strand
GGGGGGGGGGGGGGGGCGATGATACGGTTGAGGGCCAAACGGAGGGGATGTCGAAGGCCGGATGGTTGTGGCTAGTAATTTTCTCTTTTGATTTTTGTATATTTTTGCGTGTAGTTGTGACGTCTTCATAAGCCCTTGTAAAAAATAGTTCAAGTATGAATGCCAACATCGTTATTTGCATCTGATTCTCTTCCTGCGGTTCGTTTTTGCATTTGTATGTTTTTTAATTCTATTGCTTGGTTGTCTTGATATTCTGAACGTGATCACTTAATGGAGAATAGTGGCCAGGGGTTGGTGGGCGTTTGTTCAAACAAAATTTTAATTATGGCCGAGGGACGGCAAGTGCTAGTTAGAACAAGGTCGAACATAACCTGAGTGATTATGGCTGAGGGCCATAAGGTGTTATTTTGAACATGGTCGAACATAACCTGAATTTAATTATAGCCGAGGGCCGGTAGGTGTTAGTTTGAACAAACCCGAACATAACCTAAGTTTAATTATGGCCGAGTGCCGGTAGGCGCCATTTCGACGAGGTCGAACATAACGTAGTTATAATTATGGCTGAGGGCTAGTAGGTGTTAGTTCGAACAAGGTCGAACATAACTTGAGTGATTAGTTCGAACAAGGTCGAACATAACCTGAATTTAATTATGGATGAGGGCCGGTAGGTGTTAGTTCGAACAGGGCCGAACATAACCTAAGTTTAATTATGGCCGAGGGTCGGTGGGTGTTCCGATAAGTGCAAAGTTTGTCGAAACCGTAAATTTTAAGCATTGTTGCTTTGGTTATACATTTGGAGAAATTTATAAATTTTTGGGCATTGGCTGGCATTTCAGTCCTAGTCCCAGTCTATTTGGTCCCTTCATTGGTTGACCTAGAGAGTGCTGAGAGGTCGAACAATGAACTAGCCGTCCTGGCCCCATCTTTGTGTACTTTGACTTGAAGTGTTCCCTTTGTCACCTCGTTAAAAACCTCCTTGTGGAAACCCAAGATGGACAAAATTCAAGTGAGGTAAAAAAGAGTACGGCTTGGGGGACGCTTTATCTCTTAAAAGTTGAAGTACTTGAGGTGGTTAATATTTCAGTTGTTTGGAAGAAACTTTCCTTCCATTTTTTCTAGTTGGAATGACCTTTTGTTCTCTTGTGCCGTGATTTTGTACTGGCCGTCACAATTTGTTCCTAGTTTTCCTTCCCGTGGGTCTTTGCTCGCTTGTGTTGTAGCTTTAAGCACGTAGTTTCCGAATTTGAGCGGCCTGACCTTTGCCTTCTTGTTGTAATAGCATTCTGCTTGTTGTTTTTGGACAATCATCCTTATGTAGGCCATGTATCTTTGTTCCTCAAGTTCGTCGAGCTCCTGCCTTCTGTTTTTGTCGTTCTTTGGTCGACTATCATTGAAGTACCTTAGGCTGGGTTCTCTGACCTCGACTGGTATTACTGCATCGATCCCATGGACCAAAGAGTAGGGCGTCTCTCTTGTACTCATCTTTGGCGTTGTTAGATAAGCCCACAATATTTTTGGTAATATTTCTAGCCACAGTCCCTTTGCGTCTTCAAGCTTTTTCTTCATGTTATTCAGTATCGACTTGTTGGAGGACTCTGCTTGCCCGTTACTCGCGGGGTGGTATGGTGTGGATAGTATCCTTTGGATATGACATTTCTCAAAAAACTCGGTGGTCTTCTTTCTCGTGAACTGGGTGCGTTTTTGTAGCTTATCTCTTTGGGGAGGCCGAACTGGCATATGATGTTTTTCCATATAAAGGCGCTCACTTCCTGTTCATTTATTTGTGCGAATGCTCCTGCTTCCACCCACTTAGATAAATATTCAGTTAAATCCAAAAGGAATCGTACGTTACCTCGCCCTGCCTGGAAGGGGCCTACGATGCCCATTCCCCATTTGATGAACGACCAAGGTGAGGTGACCGAGTGGAGGTGTTCGCCCGCTTGGTGAATCATCGAGGCGTACTTTTGGAATTGCTCGCATTTTTTCATGAAGTCTGCGACCTCCTTTTCATGGTGAGCCAGTAGTATCCTGCCCGTACGAGGCATCTGACCAGAGCCTGATTGCCGGAGTGAGCTCCATAATGTCCCTCGTGGACCTCTTCGAGGACGCACCTTGTCTGGTTTGGGCCTAGGAATTTTTCCAAAGGGCCACCATAAGTCCTCTTATATAGGTCGTTGTGGATGATACTGTACCTGGACGCTTGCATTCTCAGTTTCTTGGCTTCTTTTTTATCATCTGGGAGTGTGCCATCCTGCAAATATATAATAATACGATTGCGCCAGCTCCAAGTTAGGCTTATGGTTCTTACCTCGATTTGATCAAGTGATGGGTTGAGGAGGTGGACTACGTTCTTGTCTCTAGTTGCGATGCTTTTGGTGGCTGCATCCAATTTAGCAAGTCCGTCTGCCTCAACGCTCTGTACTCAGGGAATTTGGTTGAGCTCGGGAAGCAACTTACAAATTTCAGTATGATATTTTTGCAATCTTTTTTCTTTGATTTTATAAGTCCCTGTGACTTGGTTGACTACGAGTTGAGAATCATAGGGTTGTTTCAACCGCCTTGACCCGTACTTTAGTGCTAGTCTCAAACCTGCAATTACAGCCTCATACTTGGCCTCGTTGTTAGTGATATTCGGGCACCTTATGGACTGGCGGATCAATTTTCCTGTTGGGACTTCGAGTCCCAGTCCTAGTCCGACCCCTGGTGTGTTGGATGCACCGTCGGTGTATAGGACCCAGAGGTCTAGTGTTTAGGGGAAGTTTGAGAGGCTTATTTCTCAACTTCAGGCATTACTTTGCGCTGAAGTCGGCGACAAAGTCAGCAAGAACTAGTGACTTTATCGTTGTTCGTGGCTGGTACGTGATATCGTGCTCGCTTAGCTCGGTGGCGCATTTTGCCGACCTTCCTGATAACCTAGGTTTATGCAAAATTCTTCTCAGGGGGGAGGTCATGACGACCGAGATGGTGTGGCACTGGAAATATGGTCTAAGCTTTCACGAAGCTATAACTAAGGCCAGAGCTTGCTTCTCGAGATGAGGATACCTCATCTTGGCATTGACTAATGTTTTGCTAATTAAATAGATGGGGGATTGCGTATCTTTGTTTTCTTGAACTAGGACTGCACTCACAGCCACTTCGGATACAACGAGATACACGAGGAGACTTTCTCGAGGCTCTAGTTTTGAAAGTAGTGGTGGCGACGACAAGTATCCTTTTAATTCCTTCAGGGCTTGGGCACACTCCGAAGTCCATTGGAGGCTGTTATCCTTCTTGAGTACGGCAAAGAATTTGCAACATCTATTCGATGATCGTGAAATGACCCTTGACAGGGCGCTGACTCGGCCAGTCAACATTTGAACCTGCTTTTTAGTGGTCAAGTGCTCCGGTATCCCCTCAATGGCTTTGATTTGGTCAGGATTGACTTCAACCCCCGTTTGTGATACCAGGAAACCTAGAAACTTTCCTGAGGCCACACCAAACACACACTTTTCGGGGTACAACTTCATTCCATATCGCTTGAGTATGTCGAAAATTTCTCTCAGATGGTCGATATGATCTTCTTTCCTTTTGGACTTGACCAACATGTCATCTATATAGACTTCCACTGTCTTACTGAGTTGGTCCTTGAACATCCTCGTCACCAACTTTGGTAAGTCGCCCCCGCGTTCTTTAACATGAAGGGCATGAACTTGTAGAAGTATGTCTCTTGATGGGTGATGAAGGTGGTTTTTCCTGACCCTCTTCTTCCAAGAAGCTCAGTAGTTCGTGCTCGGCTGTTGCATTGATGAATTGGTCCATGTGGGTTAATGGGAACGAATCCTTTGGGCATGCTTTGTTTAAATATATGAAATCCACGCACATCCGCCATTTCCAATTCTTCTTCTTAACCATGTCCGTTGGCGACCCACTTGGGTACTTCGGCTCCCTGATAGAGCCATTCTCCAACAGTTTTTCCACCTCTTCATGTACCCCGTCATTGACTGCAGAATTAAACTTACCTCTGACCTGTCTTACTGGGGTGTGGAATAGTTCAACATTTTGTTTTTATGTAGAGATTTACTTTGGGATACCCGGCATGTCTACATGGCTTAAAGCAAACAAATCTGCGTTAGTAGTTAAGAATTGACGGGATTTACTTGGTTCCTGAAGTTTGCAGCCAATGTAAGTTTTCTTGTTGTGGTGGTTGAGATCCAATTAAACGGGGTCGAGGTCTTCTATGGTCGATCCTGTAGCTTCGACCATATCAGGGTCTCTGATGATGTCCTCTCTATTGTCATATATCGATCCCGACCCTATTGATTCCTATGTCTCTTTTTATTTGTCCTCCATTTGTTGAGTGACCGTGCTATCTAGTGCAATGCTGTAGCATTCCCGGGATGTGCGTTGTTCTCCTCATATGCTGAATATTCCCCATGGAGTGGGGAACTTGATGACCCGATATAAGCTGGAAGGGATGGCCCTTACGGTGTGTATCCATGGTCGCCCTATTACGGCCTTGTACACTGTGTCCTGGTCCATGATGTGGAACTTGGTTTCCAGAGTGACGCCACTAGCCAGAACAGGGAGTGTGATTTCACCAGATGTTCGCTCGACTGCATTGTTAAAACCAGTTAGCATGATGCAATGCGACACTATCTTATCTTCGAGTTTCATTTGTGCAAGTACTCGAGGATGGATATGCACGTGCTAATCCCATCGTCTACCATAATGCATCTCACATATGTATCTAAAATTTGTAAAGCAATAACAAGGGCATCATAGTGAGGTAAAGACAAACCATGGGTATCCGACTTATCGAAGAAGATACTCTCTTCGAGTTAGTCATACCGTTCGAGAGTGATTGAATGTTTGAGCTTGTGTGTAGTGGTGAACTTCACGCTGTTAATGGAAGCATTCTCCCCTCCACTGATTATCATGTGAATGGTGCGAGTTGGTGAGGGCTATTTCGCTAGTCCTTGATGTTTTTCATTCCCTCTGGCAAAGTTGATTCTTCCCCGTTCGCTCAACAACTCTTTGAGGTGTCCTTGTCGTAACATGTTTACGACCTCTTGCCTTAGGGCGATGCAGTCTTCGGTTTTGTGTCCTCGTTCTTGGTGGAACTCGCAAAGGGTGTCCGACTTCCTGGTACTCGGATCTTATCTCATCTTTTGTGGCCATTTCACCTTTGGTCCAATCTTCTCCAGGGCATAGAATATCTCTGTAGGTGACATAAAAATGTTTTGAGCAGATAATAGAGGGGACATACCTCTTTCATTCCAGTGAGTCCCTGCCGTTGATCTATGCAGTATTTCTTCATGGCGGGAGCAGGGCACAATGGATTCTCTAACATACGGTTGATGCCGTTCCCGGTTAGGTCGCAGAGCAACAAGGTCTCTTTTGGTATCGTTTCTTTGATCTTTTCTAGGTTCGGCTTGTACCGAGGTTAGTCGATGAGTTGGTACATTGAGGTCGTCCTCATATGCTCGGACCTCGGCACAATATGCATTGTGTATTTCATCCCAAGTGCATGGAGGGTACTTCACCAGTCGAATTAATATCTTTCTAGTCGCCCTCAAACCATCCCTGCTCAGCCCGTTCTGGAAGGCTACGATCGCCATCCCTTCTAACACGTTCGACAATCATCCTTACTCGGTTGAACTGGGCGAGGAAGTCCCTTAATCCCTCTCTGGGAGACTGTTTAATAGCAAATATGTTGTTCACTCTCGCCTCGACCTTCTTGGCCCCAGCATGGGCTATTACAAACTTGTTGGCCATCTTTTCGAAAGTTTTAATGGCACACGGAGGTAGTTGCGAATACCATGTTAACGCTCGTCCTATGAGGGTTTCACCGAATTTTTTCAACAAAATGTAAGATACTTGTTCTTTGCCGAGGTCATTTCCTTTCACAGCGGTGACGTAGTGAGTCACATGATCTTCAAGGTCGCTCGTGTCATCATATATCTTGAGGTAGGGTGGAATTTTAAAGGTTTTTGGTATGGCATGTGGGGCGGTGTCATCACTATAAGGCTTCTCGATGAATCGGCCGACATCTATCTTTGGCAAAATATTAGGGGCGCCCGGTATCTTATCAAACATATCTTGGTGTTCCCTCATTTGGTCCCGGAGTGCTCAGTTCTCATTATCCATTTCCTCCATCCGTTTTAGAATGGATGCGAGAGTGTTGTCGCCTGTATTATTAACGACATTGTGTGTAATACCTATCGTGGGAGGAGGAGGGAGTTGGTTGTGCTGCTCGTCTGCTGGTTGTATAATGAAAGTTCTTGAATTTTTTGTGGCCGCGTCCCGGGCAATATTGTTGAGGATGCTGGTTAGCGTGTCGGTTAGCCATGCTTCGAGGAGCTTTTTTACAGCTGGGTGCGTCTCCTCCCCCACAGATGTGGAGGCTCCCTTACCAAGAGACTTTGTGATGCTGTAATGTAGAGGCGGTGACCCATCTCGCCTAGGGGAGGCATTGGGCATTGCGCCTTCATATGCCGTTTTGTAGATTTTGTCGATGACATTCATGTGGTTAGTTGGGAGGTCATTGATTATTCTCTTACTTTCTTCTCGGTTACCTGCCATGTTAGGATTTTGTACGTACAAAGAAAGGAGATCTTGTTTTTTGCTTTTTTTTTTTTTTTTTTTTTTTTTTTTTTTTTTTTTTTTTTTTTTTTTTTTTTTTTTTTTTTTTTTTTTTTTTTTTTTTTTTTTTACGTTAGAGGCTCGTGTTGGCTATAGATCTAGAAGAAACTAAAATCTTAACAAAGAAATCCCTATATACGGTGCCAAATTGTTTGACTAAAAAGTGTAACTTTTGGTTAAACAGTTTAATTTATATAATAATGGGTTGAACTTAATTAATAAAATATCTCCAGATGTTATTTCCTAAAGGTGACCAATGCTGGTAAGATTTGGTGGGGAATTGACAACAATATGCATTAACTATTCCAAAAAGGTTGAGCAATAATGTCGCAACAACTAGCAATAAATGACATTTAAGTAAATAGAAGAAGTGATTTACCCACTAAAGTATGAAATAATTGATTATCCATCCTAACAATGATGAGTGACAGACTGTAACGACCCGACCAGTCATTTTGCATTATCGAACCCCGTTCCCCTAAAAGAAATTTCACATAGCGGCTTATTGTGATTTATGACTTGGGAGGACGAGTGGTTCGGGATTCGGAAGCGTTTAGAGTGATATAGGAACACTTGGTTCCTTAAGGTTGGCCTTTAAGGCCAAGTTTGACTTCGGTCAATATTTTGAGTAAACGACCTCAGAATCGAGTTTTGATGGTTTTGGCAGCTTCGTATGATGATTTTGGACTTGGGCGTATGTTCGGAATGGGTTTTGGATGACACGGAAGCGTTTCGGCGCCGAATAGCGAAATAACAGTTCCCTTAGGTTCATATTGTGGTTTGGGACGTGTTTTTGTGTTATCGAGGTCCAAACAAAATTACGAGACCGGGAATAGTTCCGTTATGTCATTTATGACTTGCTTGTAAAATTTGGTGTCATTCCGAGTAGTATAGGTCGATTCGGCACATTGTTAGCAAATTCAAGAAACTTAAAGTTCCTAAGTTTGATTCCAGGGGTTTTGAGGTGTGATTTGGAGTTTTAGCGTTGTTTTGGGTGTTCATAAGTCTCGAGAGAGTCCATATTATGATTTGGGACTTGTTGGTATATTTGGACGGGGGCTCGGGTAGGCCCAGATGCCTCTCGGGCACCAAACGAGGCCAAAAACTAGCTGAAGCAGTTGCTGGTGCACCTGATCTGGTGTGACCGCAGGTGCGGTTGCCTAGTCGCAGGTGCGAGACCGCTCCTACGGTCCTTGCCTCGCAGGTGCGGCTTCAGGTGAGGCAGACTATTTCTCACAAGTGCAGATAATATCCGCAGGAGCAGAGCCGCAGGTGCGAGCCCAGACCCCTTGCCCCTCTTCCAGTGCGACACTTTTCTCGCAGGCGCGGGACTGCTGGTGCGGTCCTTGAGCCGCAGGTGCGAAACCTCTGTAGGCAGTGAGTTCTTTTAAACTCGGGACATAATCATTTTTCACCCCATTTCTTCCCCATTGTCGACCTTGATAGCTTGGAAAAGATCCAAACGACCTAGCTACTGAAAGGTAAATGATTTCTACTCTAGTGTTAGTTTAATGCATGAATTCCTAGGTAGATTAACCTCCTAATTAGTAGAAATTAAGGGTTAGAGTGAAAACTTAGAGCTTTATGAAATTTAGGGGGATTACCCACTAAGCTAGCTATGAAATCATACAAAAACCATATATTAATGATCCTTAGGGTCTGGGTAAGTGTTTCCTTCAAGAATTTCCGCAATCCGAGCATGTGGTCCCGAGTGTATTTTTTGGATTTTTCAAAGTAGGTTGAAATAACTACTTAATTAGGTAAATTTCATACTTTTGAGCATAAATTAATTCATGTATACAATATTTGACTAGTTTCGAGTCCTTGAGAGACGAGTTTGGAGGTTCGGGCGCGTTCTTGACCCGGAAAGTAGGTTCTACACGAGGTGAGTCTCCTTTCTAAACTTGTAAGAGGGAATTGTCCCCATAGTTGATTTTAAATAATTGCATGTCCTTATTTGTGGGGGCTACGCACGCACGGAGTGACGATAGTCCGCGCGTAGCTACTATTATATATGCTGGGTAGTTCTAGGATTCACAAGCATGCTTTTATGTGCCTTACATGTGTCCCTAAATGTATTTGAGTTGCATAGTATCCTTGAATTGATATGAGAGTATTAGGAAGTTATGTTCAAAAATCATATTGCTTAAGTTCTTGCTTTTACATACAACCTCTGTTAAATCCCTAAATATTGAAAACTTATGTGAATGTATACGGCACCCGCGTCGCATGTATGATTCGTGAGCGGGATAGCCCTACTATTATGTCAACCGCGTCGCATGTTCGATTCGCGAGCGGGGTAATAGGTGCATCTATGGTTCGAGCCGTTCGACCCTCGGCAGTGCACATTTATTTTTGCGACGTTTCGGCCGAACGCTTTCAGCATACTATGTGCTATATAATTTACTGGGAGTTTTGTTGTAATTGTATAAACTGGTTCATGTAAAAAGGGAATTTAGTACATTTTATGCTAGTGAAATTTGACATGCAAAGGTAATTACAATTATACTTGATATTTTATGTCTTTGTGATTACTACGACTGTTATGCCTGCCTAGCTCTTATTAAACTATGTTATTTAAGATTTTGACCCTAGTAAGTATCACGTCTACCTCTCGTCACTGCTTTTTCGATATTAGGCGGGATGCTCACTGGGTACATATCTGTTTATGTACTCATGCTACGCTTCTGTACTTAATTGTACAGGCTCCGAGGCATGTGCATCTGGGCATTCATCCGGAGCTTGTCCCTGACGTATATTTGGCGTGGACTTCTCGGTGAGCTGCTTTACTTGACGTATCTCTCTGGAAGCACCTTGGATTTCCTCTTTTTGTTAGCTACGTCTGTATTACTTTTCTTTAGACAATAGGGCAAACTTGTACTTTCTTTTGGATACTCGTTTCTATTAGATGCCCGTAGACCTGTGACGCCAGTTCCCGGCATGCCCACGTAGTGGATATTCTATACTCTTGGGTTTTAATTATTGGTGGTGATTACTATATTTATTACTCACTTTTGGTTGTCTAAGTCACGTGTTTACTTCGAAATTTGAAATTTAAAAGAAAACCTCTCAAGTATGGGAAATTGTTTTATAAATTAATAAGGGATCACTAGTAAATTAAGGTTGGCTTGCCTGACATCGGAGTTGGGAGCCATCGTGACCTAAATTGAGATTTGGGTGGTGACAACATGGTATCGGAGCTCTAGGTTTACGTAGGTCTCACAAGTCACGGGAAAACCTAATAGAGTCTTGCAGATCAATACAGAGACGTCTGTATTTATCTTCGGGAGGCTATAGGGTGTTACGAAACCTCTCTTTATTCATGTTCTATCGTGCAGTCGATTGTTTACTAAATCTCATTCTTCTATTCTCTCACAAATGGTGAGGAATCGCGCGACTGACTTTCCAGACCTAGAAGATGCCGCTACCCACACCATCCGAGGCCGTGGCAGAGGGCGGGGGAGGGAAGCGGCCCGAGGTAGGGGATGAGGGCGTCCCAGATCTGTTCCAGTAGCACACCCAGCAGATCCGGTAGAGGATCCTATCACAGAGGAGCAGGGCGAGGTGCCCCCAGTAGATCCTGTCCTAGTAGACTTTATGACGGCACCAGGATTCTAGGAGGTCATGGGCCGTATGATGAGATTCATGGATACTATGATGCAGGCTGGTTTATTTCCAGCGGATCCTGCCACATCCCAGGCAGGACGGGGAGTTCAGACCCCTACTGCCCAGGCCGCAGGACATGCATCAGCAGGTAATCAGACCCCGCAGACCCCTACTGCCCAGGCCGCAGGAAATGCAGCAACAGGTAATCAGACCCCGGTTACACTGACCGTGGGTGGAGCCCAGCCTGTAGCAGCAGCACCTGAGCTCAGATCAGCTGCGGACGACGATCCACAGAAGTTACTGGATAGATGTACCCGATTGCACCCTCCTATATTCGGAGGTGAGAAGGGAGAGGATGCCCAGGACTTCATTGATAGGTGCAGGGACAGACTGCACAACATGAGGATACTGGAGTCCCATGGAGTAGACTTCACTACTTTTCATCTTGAGGGCAGGGCCCGCAGATGATGGCAGTCCTATATCCTTGGTAGACCAGCAGGTTCCCCTTCCATCACTTGGGAGCAGTTCACTCAGCTGTTCCTGGACAGGTATATTCCACCCTCCGAGAGGGAAGAGATGCGATATCAATTTGAGCAGCTGGAGCAGGGACAGATGTCAGTGACAGACTACGAGGCCAGGTTTTCCGAGTTGTCTCATCATGCTGTTATGATACTCCCTACTGATGCTGAGAGAGTGCAGAGATTTGTAGCTGGGTTGTACTCAGGTATTAGGGCCAACATGGCCCGAGAGGTGGAGATGGGGACTCCCTATCAGCTTGTGGTTAAGATAGCTCGCCGGATTGAGGGTTATCGATCAAGGGGCAGAGAGCAGAGTCAGCAGGATAAGAGAGCTAGATTTTCGGGAGATTTCAGAGGTGCCCCAGCCAGGGGTAGAGGTTAGTTCGGTAGAGGCCAGCCTAGCAGGACTCCATATTCAGTTCCTCCACCACCTCCCCGTGGTTCTCCAGTGAGGCCCTATTTCAGCGCTATGCCTAAGAGTTCCTACTGTCCACCATCCATTCAGGGTTCCTCAGGCGGGTATTCCGGTCATCAGGGGTCTTTTAGTCCTTACTTCAGTGCCATGCCGGAGGGTTCTCACCGTCCCTTGGCTATCCAGGGTTCTTCTTCAGGGCAACAGGCCATGACACCGGCGAGATGTTATGAGTGTGGGGATTCAGGCCATATGAGGAGGACTTGTCCCAGGCTTCGGGGCAAGGACATTCAGCAGAGTTATCAGCCTACATTCTCAGCACCAGCGGTTTGTCCACCCTGAGGTGGAGGGCAGGCTGGGAGAGGTCATCCCAGAGGTGGAGGCCAGGCAGGGGGAGCTCTGCCAGCCCCTATTCATCCCAGCGGAGGTCAATCATTTGGTGCTCCAGCTAGATTCTATGCTATTCCGGCCCGATCAGATGCAGTGGCCTCAGATACTGTGATCACATGTACTATTTCAGTATGTGGTAGAGAGGCATCAGTGTTATTTGATCCAGGATCCACTTATTCATATGTGTCAGGCTTATTTGCTTGTTTCCTGGATGTTCCTCGCGAGTCCTTGAGTACTCCTATTTATGTGTCCACTCCCGTGGGCGATTCTGTGGTAGTAGACCGGATTTATCGGTCCTGTGTGATTTCATTTTGTGGGTTCGAGACCAGAGCGGATCTCCTATTGCTCGACATGGTTGATTTTGAGATTATTCTAGGTATGGATTGGCTATCTCCCTATCATGCCGTGCCAGATTGCCATGCCAAGACAGTTACTTTAGCCATGCTCGAGTTGCCTAGGCTGGAGTGGAGGGGTTCCTCTGTTATTGCAGCTAGTCGGGTTATTTCTTTCCTGAAGGCTCGACATATGGTCGAGAAGGGTTTTCTGGCGTATATTGCTTACGTGCGGGACACCACCGCCGAGTCTCCGATGATTGATTCACTGCCAGTGGTTCAAAGAGTTTGCTGACGTATTTCCTTCAGACCTTCCAGGCATGCCTCTGGATCGTGATATTGATTTCTGCATTGATTTAGCTCCAGACACCCAGCCTATATCTATTCCTCCGTACCGTATGGCTCCGAAAATTTGAAGGAGAAACTTGAGGAGTTGTTGTCTAAGGGGTTCATCAGACCGAGTGTATCGTCGTGGGGTGCACCAGTTCTATTCTTGAAGAATAAGGATGGGTCCATGCGAATGTGTATTGATTACCGCCAGTTGAACAAGGTCACCATTAAGAACAAGTATCCTTTGCCGCGCATCGATGATTTCTTTGACTAGTTGCAGGGTGCTCGGGTGTTTTGTATGATTGATTTGAGATCGGGATACCATCAGTTGAGGATTCGGGCCTCAGATGTTCCGAAGACTGCTTTTTGTACGAGATATGGCCATTATGAGTTCCTGGTGATGTCCTTTGGCTTGACTAATGCCCCAACAACATTTATGGACTTGATGAACAGGGTGTTCAAGCCGTACATTGATTCTTTTGTCATTGTCTTCATTGATGACATTCTGATTTACTCACATATCCTGGGAGAGCACGAGCAGCATTTGAGAGTGGTGCTCCATACCTTGCTAGAACAGAAGCTATATGCTAAGTTGTCCAAGTGTGAGTTTTTGTTGGATTTCGTGGCATTCTTGGGACATGTGGTATCCATAGAGGGTATCAAGGTTGATCCTAAGAAGATTGAGGCAGTTCAGAGTTGGCCACGTCCTACTTCAGCTACAGAGATCAGGAGTTTTTTGGGTCTAGCAGGCTACTACCGGCGATTTGTAGAGGGATTTTCATCCATTGCAGCCCCACTGACTAGATTGACTCAGAATAATGCCCCATTCCGATGGTCCGACGAGTGTGAGGCGAGCTTTCAGAAGCTCAAGACAACATTGACCTCAACACCAATTCTGGTATTGCCTTCCGGTTATGGGATGTATATAGTGTATTGCGATGCTTCACGCGTTGGCTTGGGGTGTGTGTTGATGCAGGAGGGGAGAGTTATTGCTTATTCTTCGCGCCAGCTGAAGATTCACGAGAAGAATTACCCTTTGCACGATTTGGATTTGGCAGCGATTGTTCATGCCCTTAAGATTTGGAGGCATTACTTGTATGGGATGTCCAATGAGGTTTATACAGACCACTGCAGCCTGCAACACTTTTTCAAGCAGAGGGATCTTAATTTGAGGCAGCGCAGGTGGCTTGAGCTGCTGAAGGATTATGATATCACCATTCTTTATCATCCGGACAAGGCAAATGTGGTAGCAAATGCTTTGAGTAGGAAGGCGGAGAATATGGGTAACTTGGCTTATATTTCAGCATAGGAGAGACCTCTATCCTTGGACATTCAGTCCTTGGCTAATCGCCTGGTGATATTAGACCTTTCAGAGCCTCTCCGAGTTCTAGCACATGTAGTTGCCCAGTCTTCATTATTGGGAGAGATTAAGGCTCGACAGTTTGATGATCCGTGCTTGGCAGAGCTACGAGAGACAATGGTTTAGGGTGGTGCCGAGGAGGTTACTATTGGCGAGGATGGTGTTCTGAGACTTGAGGTCCGTTTATGTGTTCCTAATGTCGATGTCCTGAGAGAGAGGATTCTAGAGGAGGCACACAGTTCACGGTATTCTGTTCATCCTGGTGCTACGAAGATGTATTGTGATCTGAAGAAGCATTTCTGGTGCAGGCGGATGAAGAAGGACATTGTGGAGTATGTCGCTAGGTGTCTTAATTACCAGCAGGTTAAGTATGAGCACTAGAGGCCAGGAGGCCTACTTCAGCAGATGCCCATTCCCGAGTTGAAGTGGGATCGCATCACTATGGACTTCGTGGTTGGGTTACCTCGGACTTTGCGGAGGGTTGACGCGGTTTGGTTCATTGTGGATAGGTTGACCAAATCGTCGCATTTCATTCTAGTGGCTACTACATATACTTCTGAGAGGTTGGCCTAGATCTACATTCGGGAGATAGTCCAGTTGCACGGCGTGCCGGTGTGCATTATATCAGATCGAGGTCCTCAGTTCACCTTGCACTTAAGGAGAGCATTTCATAGTGAGATGGGTACCCAAATAGATCTCAGCACAAAATTTCACCCTCAGATTGATGGTTAGTCGGAGCGTACAATTCAGATATTGGAGGACATGCTCAGGGCATGTGTGATTGACTTCAGAGGTCAGTGGGACCAATTTTTGCCTTTGGCCGAGTTTGCTTACAATAACAGTTATCAGTCCAGCATTGAGATGGCACCATTTAAGGCTTTGTATGGTCAGCGATGTCGTTCTCCTATCGGGTGGTTTGAGCCTGGTGAGGCTAAGTTATATGGTACCTACCTAGTGAAGGATGCTTTGGAGAAAGTGAAGCTGATTCAGGAGAGGCTCCGCACAACAAAGTTGATACAGAAGAGTGATATGGATCAGAAAGAGCGTGATGTATCATTTATGGAGGGAGATAAGGTCCTGTTGAAAGTCTCACCGATGAATGGTATTATGAGGTTCGGGAAGAAGGGCAAGCTGAGCCCAAGGTTTATAGGTCCCTTGGAGGTGTTGAGGCGAGTTGGGGAGGTTTCTTATGAGCTAGCTTTGCCTCCTAGTTTTTCAGGATTTCATCCAGTCTTTCATGTATCCATGCTCCGGAGGTACCACGCCGACTTCTCTCACGTGGTTGATTTCATCACTATTCAGTTGGATGAGAGGTTGGGCTATGAGGAGGAGCCAATTGCTATTATTGATAGGCAGGATCACCAGTTGAGGTCCAAGAGTGTTTCTTCTGTGAAGGTCCAGTGGAGGGGCCAACCAGCCGAGGAGGTGACCTCGGAGTCCGAGGAGGACATGCAGAGCAGATATCCGCACTTATTCAGCACTTCAGGTATGATTCTAGACCCGTTCGAAGACGAACGTTTGTTTAAGAGGTGGAGAATGTAATGACCCGACCAGTCGTTTTGCGTTATGGGACCTCGTTCCCCTAAATGAAACTTCCCATAGCGGCTTATTGTGATTTATGACTTGCGGGGACGGGTGGTTCGGGATTCAGAAACGTTTAGAGTGATATAGGAACACTTGGTTCCTTAAGGTTGGCCTTTAAGGCCAAGTTTGACTTCGGTCAACATTTTGAGTAAACGACCTCGGAATCTAGTTTTGACAGTTCCAGTAGCTTCGTATGATGATTTCGGACTTGGGCGTATGTTCGGAATGAGTTTTGGATGACCCGGGAGCGTTTCGGCACCCAATAGCGAAGCCCTTAGGTTCATATTGTGGTTTGGGACGTGTTTTTGTGTTATCAAGGTCCAAACGGAATTTCGAGACCGGAAATAGTTCCGTTATGTCATTTATGACTTGCTTGCAAAATTTGGTGTCATTCCGATTAGTATTGGTCGATTCGGCGCATTGTTAGCAAATTCAAGAAACTTAAAGTTCCTAAGTTTGATTCTAGGGGTTTTGAGGTGTGATGTTGAGTTTTAGTGTTGTTTTGGGTGTTCCGAAGGCTCGAGTGAGTACTTATTATATTTGGGACTTGTTGGTATATTCGAACGGGGGATCGGGTGGGCCCAGATGCCTCTCGGGCACCAGACGAGGCCAATAACCAGCTGAAGCAGTTGCTGGTGCACCTGATCTGGTGTGACCGCAGGTGCGGTTGCCCAGTCGCAGGTGCGAGACCGCTCCTGCGGTCCTTGCCTCGCAGGTTTGGCTTCAGGTGAGGCTGCCCATTTCTCGTAGGTGCGTGCTCCTCTCCGCAGGTGCGAGCCTAGGCCCCTTGCCCCTCTTCCGCAGGTGCGAGACTTTTCTCACAGGCGTGAGACCGCAGGTGCGGTTGCCCAGTCGCAGGTGCGAGACCGCTCCTGCGGTCCTTGCCTCGCAGGTTTGGCTTCAGGTGAGGCTGCCCATTTCTCGTAGGTGCGTGCTCCTCTCCGCAGGTGCGAGCCTAGGCCCCTTGCCCCTCTTCCGCAGGTGCGAGACTTTTCTCACAGGCGTGAGACCGCAGGTGCGGTCCTTGAGCCGCAGGTGCGAAACCTCTGTAGGCAGTGAGTTCTTTAAAACTCGGGACAGAATCATTTTTCACCCCATGTCTTCCTCATAGTCGACCTTGAGAGCTTGAAAAAGAGCCAAACGACCTAGCTACTGAAAGGTAAGTGATTTCTACTCTAATGTTAGTTTAATGCATGCATTCCTAGGTAGATTAACCTCCTAATTAATAGAAATAAAGGGTTAGAGTGAAAACTTAAGGCTTTATGAAATTTGGGGGGAATTACCCACTAAGCTAGCTATGAAATCATACAAAAACCATATATAATGATCCTTAGGGTATGGGTAAGTGTTTCTTCAAGAATTTCCGGAATCCGAGCATGTGGGCCCGAGGTGTATTTTTGGGATTTATCAAAGTAGGTTGAAATAACTACTTAATTAGGTAAATTTCATACTTTTGAGCATATATAATTCATGTATACAATATTTGACTAGTTTCGAGTCCTTGAGAGACGAGTTTGGAGGTTCGGGCGCGTTCTTGACCCGGAAAGTAGGTTATACACGAGGTGAGTCTCCTTTCTAACCTTGTAAGAGGGAATTGTCTCCATAGGTGATTTTAAATAATTGCATGTCCTTATTTGTGGGGGCTACGCACGCACGAAGTGACAAGAGTCTATGCGTTGCTACTATTATATATGCTGGGTAGTTCTAGGACTCACAAACATGCTTTTATGTGCCTTACATGTGTCCCTAAATGTATTTGAGTTGCATAGTATCCTTGAATTGGTATGAGAGTTTTAGGAAGTTATGTTCAAAAATCATATTGCTTAAGTTCTTGCTTTTACGTACAATCTCTGTTAAATCCCTAAATATTGAAAAATTATGTGTATGTATACGACACCCCCGTCGCATGTATGATTCGTGACCGGGATAGCCCTACTATTATGTCAACCGCGTCGCATGTTCGATTCGCGAGCGGGGTAATAGATGCATCTATGGTTCGAGCCGTTCGACCCTCGGCAGTGCACATTTATTTTCGCGACGCTTCGGCCGTACGCTTTCGGCATACTATGTGCTATATAATTTACTGGGAGTTTTGTTGTAATTGTATAAACTGTTTCATGTGAAAAGGGAATTTAGTACATTATATGCTAGTGAAATTTGACATGCAAAGGTAATTACAATTATACTTGATATTTTATGTGTTTGTGATTACTACGACTGTTATGCCTGCCTAGCTCTTATTAAACTATGTTATTTAAGATTTTGACCCTAGTAAGTATCACGTCTACCTCTCGTCACTACTTCTTCGAGATTAGGCGGGATACTCACTGGGTACATATCTGTTTATGTACTCATGCTACGCTTCTGTACTTAATTGTACAGGCTCTGAGGCAGGTGCATTTGGGCATTCATCCGGAGCTCGTCCCTGACGTATATTTGGCGTGGACTTCTCGGTGAGCTGCTTTCCTTGACGTATCTCTCTGGCAGCACCTTGGAGTTCCTCTTTTCGTTTGCTACGTCTGTATTACTTTTCTTTAGACAGTAGGGCAAACTTGTTCTTTCTTTTGGATACTCGTTTCTATTAGATGCCCGTAGACCTGTAACGCCAGTTCCTGGCATGCCCACGTAGTGGATATTCTATTCTTTTGGGTTGTAATTATTGGTGGTGATTACTATATTTATTACTCACTTTGGGTTGTCTAAGTCACGTGTTTACTTCAAAATTTGAAATCTAAAAGAAAACCTCTCAAGTATGGGAAATTGTTTTATAAATTAAAAAGGGATCACTAGTAAATTAAGGCTGGCTTGCCTGACATCGGAGTTGGGCGCCATCGCGACCTAAATTGGGATTTGGGTCGTGACATAGACAAATTCCAGAATGTTCGAATTATTCTTGAATTTGGAGGAAGGGTGTGGGATAATTCGAGCCAGAATCTAGATGAAAAGGTAATGTTTGTATCTTTGTAAGAGAGACTGAATCTTCAATCAAAAGTCTGTTCTTGTCAAAAGAATGTTATGTGCCTTACACCATTTTGTCCTTTTCTATTTATATGATATTTTCTTAACAAATCCTAATAGTACAAGTGTAGAGAATATCTTGCAGAATATTCTCTTTAATATCCTATTTTTAAAATTAGCAGTTACAGCTTTGCCAACGGTGCTTGACCTCGACCCTTGTTGACATATCGGCCACGAACCTCGATGCTTCCTAGTCAACCTCGACTAATGACGGCTTGAAGACTTTTCCTTTGATATTATCTTGTCTTAAATATTCTAGGGCATATTTTTACCTATACACATTTGGCATCCGTAAAGAATTGGGGATTCCCACAAAGGGAAACACTTTCTTTTCACGAATGGATGAAAACGGAAGCTAAGGTACTGGGTAAGTAAAAATGAATGTGGAATAGCGTTTCCTATAGTAAATGTTAGAAGGATGGCATAAGCTGTTTGGTTCTTTGTTTGGGAAGTTACTTTATATAATTTGGTTTAGGGTATTGTATGCAGACTTTCGAGTATGAAGATGATCTTACTGAAGGTTAGCTTTAATGTAATATGAAAGAAATTGATCATTCAACAAAAAACTCTAATGCAATGGTAGTAGGAGTTCGAAATCTATATGTATACCAGGAGATTACCAAAGAAATCTGGTAATGGGAAAGACGTATAATTTGCATGCTTTGCCGTTGCCACTGTATGTGATGCTCCCAAATGCACACGCAAGTATACGTGGTCGTACAAGTAATAAAATAATAAGTCGAGTATCGAACCCACAGAGACTTATATCAACTACTCACTAAATTACTAAAGTTATTATTCAGTCGAGCCAAAATCAAAATCCAAGAATATGATGATTTTAAACTACGATTCTAAGTAATAACTAAATTATCAAGTAACGATTTGATTGTTGTGTATTCAATAGAGATAAATATTCTAGGGTTGTGATCGATTCACCATTCATATTGTGTTCTAATTAACTCTTCCTTTCATACAATTCACTCATGGTTGCTAATTAATCGATAATTTCTCTCATAGCCTTCTCCCGAAGTACTACTCTCCTATTCGAAATAGATTAACACCTATATTCCTATGAAATTAATCTATTAAGAACACATTAAGATTACGATATTTAATTAAGCACAATGACTAGGTATATTCCTATCCTAACCACAAATTCGCTCCCCCTAAGGGTTAAGATCGCGCTCTCTTCAATTCTTCTCTAATCTATACACAGCTTTCCCAAGCATAGCATAGATAGTAAATAGAACCTAACTGATGGTCAGATAATTAAGCAATTAATCATAAAATTGAAGAAACAACCATATATTAGTGAATAATAATCAAGATTAAGATAACGTTAAACAACAATATTCATGGCTAAATCACAACTCCAAAACAATGGGTTTTTAGCCACTCATGATGTAATAAAACAAATTCATAAGTGTTGAATAATTGAAAATACTAGAAAAAGATGAAGAAAACTGAGATCTCTTCACTTCCGAATGTTCTCGTGTGTATTTTTCCTCCAAAGTGGTGTCACTCCCTCTGCAAATAAGTTTAGTCTTCCTTTTATACGTGTTGGGTACGTCTAGGGACGAAATAACCGTGTCCCGGCCGAAATAGGAGAAAATTCACGCCACTGGTGCCTTGATCAGCGCTAGGCGCTCTCCATGGCGCTGCCTCGTTTCAGCATACTGTTTCCAGCGCTACAGGTGGCCCAAGGCGCTGCCTGTGGCGCTCCACTGTCCCCTTTGCCCGTTTTCGTCCGTTTTGGCTCTAATTTTGCACATTTTGCCCCGTTTTCTCCCGGATTATTCCTACACATAAAAATACTTCAAATTAATATAAATCATCACGTTTAACATCCAAAATCCACGAAACAAAAGTAAAATATGAGGCGATACACACACACACACACATATATATATATATATATATATATATATATATATGTGCGTGTGTGTGTGTGTGTGTGTGTGTGTGTGTATAACATCAGCACCCCACACTTAGACTCTTGCTCGTCCTCGAGCAATGGGACTAACAACTACACTCTAACAAAGCACAACGTTCACTATAAAGCAGCAGTTTAACTTTTAATCACACACTTTACCCTTGACTATGATTGACACCGGCAATCAAGCATAAACATACAAAAATTCACATTCTTCCCTTTTTTTAAACATGCCCAAGTATTACAATTCAATTCAATCACTCCAATAACCTATTTGCAAGCACCCGACCTCAAGAGTCAACTTGTAACCATTAAGCTCTCAACTTACGCACTTACCCAACAAGAAAGTTTACAACATTACCAATCGTTCATGAGATCATGTGCCATCACCAACGAACAAAAGAGTGAATATATACTAGTCCGCACGTTCAAATATGCTTTTGAATATAATTTAAGGACATCACATAATTGAACAAAATTTCACTCACTCTCACAAAGAATTCATATGCATCCCGTGATCATACCATAAGCTTGCCTGTAGTGTAGATCTCTACTAATTTAAGCTAGCCAAATCTAGGATAAATTAGGACTTCAAGGTTGTAATGTAGGCTAAGGGACGGGTATGATATATTTAGGAATAGTGACTAATCCTCCTAAGCACTTTAATACACTACACTCACAACTCAAACACATATTCTTCTCAACCAATTCACTTGCCACAAACCATATACAACATAGCCCCTTTTCCAATTAAGCACTTCTATACTCCCACTAGCACAATTTAATAAGAAGTGGAGGTGTGTAACTTTTTCTATATACTTTCACTATAATTTTTATTAATATTTTTACACACACTCCATACATTAAAGTTCGTTGGCTAGTGACTTTTGATTTCAACTTTAATGCACCAACAGGCCCTTCCATGGCTCCACTCAAAAACTAATTCCCAATATCCCACCTTACTTCTTTTAGCGACTAAGTGCCTTAGGAGGTAAAGGTTCAACAATCTCAAATTAAGAACAAAATAGGGGTACGACTTGTAATGTGGGTGCCAAAGAAAAGGTCTATAGGCTCAGAGGGGCTAGCAACGGAAGATTTTATTTTTATGGGACAAGCACATCCATGATCAAGCAAGAAAATGCCTACGTCATCTCCTAGATTAGCATAACCTACAATTTTGCTTCAATTAACACACGGGGCAAGTCTAGACTAGACAGGATAGCATAGAAGATCACTAGGCCTCATACACACATTGCACATGACTCAATAACAATGGTTCTGTTCAACTCTCAAGTCAAGAAAGCACACATAATTGATAAAATTAAGCAATATTGCACTATGTGTCATACAAGTCAAACAACTGAGCTAAGGCGTCACAAAATAGGCTATTTACTTTCCTTAGGCTTCACAGATCAAAACCAAATACAAGGGAAAATAGAATGTATGTCATAAACTAATGTGCCAGTACCAAACATGTCAATGAGTAATTCAAAGTCACTCAGTTTCTTCCTAAATACTCCTAAAAAAAAATTAAAGTACCCCGTTCGAGCTACACCCTTGGAAAAGAACCTGTGCCAAAGAAAAACCAAGGGATACTACCTAGCTATCCTAAAAAGAAAAAATCTTTTTGGTGTTCTTAATCAGACTTTATCACTGAAGAAAATTTTTCAACAGATCCATCGTCGGGAAAAGTCCGAGATTTTTCTATTTTTTTTTTCATTTTAAAACAAACAAACTAAAACTAAACTAAACAAAACTAGTTAAAACTAATAAAAACAAAACAAATTTATAGAAGATATACAACTACACCACAAGTAGTATTCTTCCCACCCCACACTTATAACATGCATAGTCCCCGATGCATATAGGAATGAAAAAAAAGTAGGCTGAAAAGAAAACTCCCTGTCACTTGGAGTCCTCCATCTTAGCTTGTCCTCCATCAGTAGCTCTAGGATCACCATCATCAGCGCCTAGAGGCACCAAAGCCAGGGGACCCATAACCTCATCACCCCCATCATCCTCTGTATCTGAGCCTCTGACTGTGTTGACATCCTCCGATGAATGAATGGGGCTGCGAGGTGCAACCCCCAACATCTCCTTGGACGAACTGGAAAATCCATTGCATAACTGCATACGCTCCTCGTCCGAAAGGCCAGGCCTGCTCTTTAAGAAATTTAAAGACGTATAGATGTACCTGCTGAAGTTCTCATCTCTTTCATATCTTGCTGCCTGCGTAAGCTTACACGATGTCTCCAACAATGATGTGATATCCATGAGCCCTGTAGGATCCTCCACCACCTCATCGTATCCCGGGTACTCCACCACTTCTCGAGCCATCAGATAATGGGTTAGCAAGTTACCAAAGAAGAGCCGTTTAATTTGCCGCCCAAACCGTGTGCGATCCATCTCCCCAAGAATAATTTCACTCACTTTGATGGGTTTTCTCGTCATCAGGAAGAAAATGACACACGCTCTAGCTCGAGTGCAGTCACTACTGTGCTCTACGGGCATGAGTCTGACATGTACAAAATTCTGCCACATCTTGGCAGTCTTGGTAAAATGCGAGCGGACCATGTGAAGATGAATATTGCCTTGTTTTATGGTCCACTTTGCATTAGAGTCCACACCACAAAGAGGGTGACGTATCAATGTTTACTTCGGACTTCAGACAAATTTCTGGAGTCTTCTTGGGTCAACATCCTCAACCCCCAAATATGTGCATAATGCCTCCCTATTCATTGGCACATCTACCCCCCACACACGTGAGGTGCCGTGCCCTAAATGTCAATTTGCATAAAGTTCCCGAACCATGCTTAAATTTGCATGTCCGGGCATTTCAAGAGCTTTTCCATATGTCTTGCACGGAGTTGGCCAATTACCTCTGGAAAATTGCTCTCTAAGGTTTTGGTATTTATCCCCATGTCAGAGATGTATCAACAATATGACACAAAGTTTATGTGCCAAGCAACTGCCGTATCATTGATCAAGTCCAACCGGGGCCTAGGTCTCAACGGTGCCGGATGAGATCCCTCGGCCAGTTGTTTTCCCTTAGCTTTTCGCGAGGAGCTTTCTCCTTGATTTCTCCTTTTGCGCACAGGAGAGGTGGAGGAGGACTTGCAAATTCCCTTTCCCTTGTTAGAACCATCACGAGCCATAATATCCTACAACACAATGAAAATATGAACATGATAACTAATCAAGAATTATACTTGAGGTTGTCGCGCAAGTCAAACAATGACCCCACACTTAAAACCAAAGGTGCAATGTACAATATTTCATGATTTTTAATCTAAAAAATACAAGTGTTGCACTCCAAAGTTATGGGTACTCAAGAATTACCCATGCTACCCATACAAGTGATTGATCATGGCTACGTGAATTCACTTCAATGGAAGCAAGAGGCATGTGTGACTCCACTTTCTACAACTACTACAACTACACTACATTAGCTAATTCTACAACAATTCTACACATACATTACATAAGATACATAATGTAGGAACATGATTTGCATCAAAGCCAAATTCCCTAGCATGTAAAAGCATCCATACACACCCCAACTTATCCCAAATTCATACACAAATACACTCAGTTACTCAGACTTCACCACTGTACCAAAATCTCCATTCAAACATTTTTACAAACACATTGTGGCCATAAAGTGTGAGCATTATAATTCAACAATGGTGGAATATGGTGTCCCTCATAATTTTAAACGAAGTATAAGGACTTCTAGTTTACTACTCCGTATACACAATAATCTCATAATTTCAACCAATTCAAGCCACCCACCATAAATTCTCTTAAGAACTACATAAGGGAAAAAATTGGGGATTAGGGCTCTTGGGGGATGGGATATGCCTTGTTATCTAATAATTAAAACATAAAAAGAAGAAGAAGAAGAAGAACAAGAAGAACATACTTGTGGACTTGAGAAGGAGAGCAAGAGAGAAACTTTGAGAAATTTTTTGAGGAAGGAGAGGAAGAAGACGCGACAGAGGAGAATGTTAGTGGTTTTGGGTTATAGTTAAGTTGGGCTGGGGATGGGTATGGGTTTTAGGATGGGTTAAAGTGTTAGTGTAAATGGGTAATTGGGTTGGGTTAAATGGATATGGGTTATAGAAAGAAAAAGAAAAACGAAAATAATTTTTTTTTTACCTGTTGACCCCCAGCCCTGCGCCTCGCGCTATGCCTGGTGCTGGGGTTTTTTTCTCACTATTTTCAGCGCCCCAGGCAGCGCTGGGCGCTGTGTTCGCTGAATTTTTTTTTAATTTTAAAATTTACATCCCGATTACCCTAGCCTTTTTAAATACTCAATTTACATGTCCTACACCATTATATCTATAATTGCTATACCTACAAAGAAAATGCAAAATCTATCTACTCTAACAAAAAGAATTAAGAAGTTAATTATGAAAGCAATACAAATTGGGTTACCTCCCAATAAGCGCCTGATTTAACCTCACGGCACGATGCAGAGTCTCGCTTACTCATCAACGAGTACAACTTTGGTTTTCTCACGATTAATGGCTCCTCCCCAATAGTGCTTGACTCTATGCCCATTCACCAAAAAATTTCTTTCACCGTGTATATCTCGAAACTCAATTGCACCATAAGGCGTGACTCTCACCACCTCATACGGGCCTGCCCATCTCGATTATAGCTTCCCAAGAAACAACCTTAGTCTAGAATTGAATAATAATACCTATTATCATGGCTCGAAATGACGCGGCTTAATGTGCTTGTCATGCCATCTTTTTGTCTTTTCTTTGTAAAATTTAGTATTTTCATAATAGTGCAGCCTGAACTCATCTAAGTCATTCAACTGCAGAAGTCTTTTCTCGCCCGCGGCTTTAAGGTCCATGTTCAGCTTCTTGATGGCCCAATATGCTTTTTGTTCGAGTTCAACGGGCAAGTGGCATGCCTTCCCATAGACTAACTCGTACGGTGACGCCCCAATTGGCGTTTTGTAAGCGTTTCTGTATGCTCATAAGGCATCATCTAACTTTGCAGCCCAATCCTTCTTGTTCACACTCACTGTCTTCTCCAATATTTGCTTTATTTCTCTGTTCGACACCTCGAATTGTCCACTCATTTGAGGGTGATATGCTGTCGCAACTCTATGGCGAACTCCATATTTAGCTAGAAGGTTATTCAACAACCGATTGCAAAAGTGGGTTCCTTCATAACTAATCAAGGCACGTGGAGTCACAAACCTCGAAAATATCTTCTTCTTCACAAACGCAGCTACAACCATGGCATCATTTGTCGGTAATGCAATCGCCTCTACCCATTTTGACACATAGTCAACTGCCAGCAAAATGTACTTATTTCCTCTGGATAATGGGAATCGTCCCATAAAATCTATCCCCCACACATCAAAAATCTCGACCTCCAGGATATTATTCAAAGGCATCTCGTGCCTCCTTGTGATCGTTCCTGTTCTCTGACACTGGTCAGACTTCTTAACAAATGCATGGGCGTCCTTGAATAGAGTTGGCCAAAAGAAACAGGGTTGTAATACTTTCTCCACTGTTCTATCGCCTCCATGATGACCCCCATAAGGCGATGCACGGCAATAATACAACACTAAGAACCTCTTTCTTGCTTCAGATTCAATTTTCGGAGGAAGTACCCCTTTCACAAGATAATTCACATAATAAACATACCATGGGGGAGGGCCTTGGGTCAAAACAAAAAGTTTCTCATCAGGAAACACTTCTTTAATTTGTCCACCCTAATCCACATGGTCATGATTTTCCATCCTTGATAGATGGTCAGCTACTTGGTTCTCGGTGCCCTTTCTGTCTCTTATCTCCACATCAAATTCCCGCAACAACAAAACCCAGCGCATCAATCTAGCTTTAGATTCTTTGTTTGTAAATAGATACCTGATTGCTGCATGGTCAGTATGGCCGATGATTTTTGTTCCCACCAAGTATGCCCAAAATTTATCAAAGGCCTACACAACAGCTAGCAACTCTTTCTAAGTGGTGGTGTAATTCAGCTGTGCATCATCAAGAGTCTTACTTGCATAGTAAATATAATAAAACACCTTGTCTTTACTTTGGCCTAGCACTGCCCCAATAGCATGGTCACTTGCATCACACATAAGTTCAAACGGCAGGGACCAATCTGGTGCGACAATAATGGGGGCAGCTACCAATTTCTATTTGAGTTCTTCAAATGCCTTCGGGCAGGCTTCATCAAAATTAAACTTTACATCTTTTTCGAGAAACCTGCACAAAGCAGTAGCAATTTTAGAAAAATCTTTAATAAAGCGCCTATAGAATCCCGCGTGTCCCAAGAAACTCCGGACACCCTTCACAGAAATAGGTGGAGGTAAGTTTTCAACCGCCTCCACTTTTGCTTTATCAACTTCAATGCCACTCCTAGACACTCTGTGACCCAAAATGATACCTTCCCGCACCATAAAGTGGCATTTCTCCCAATTCAAAACCATGTTTGTTTCTTCACAACGGGCTAACAACATGCTCAATTTTTTCAAACAATCATCATAAGATGACCCAAAGACTGAGAAACATCCATAAAAACTTCCACGAATTTTTCCACTATATCGGTGAAAATAACCATCATGCATCTCTGGAAAGTGGCTGGTGCATTACAAAGACCAAAATACATTCGCTTGAAGGCAAAAGTTCCATAAGGACAAGTAAATGTGTTCTTCTCCTGATCCTCTGGGCATATGACAATCTGATCGTATCCCGAGTAACCATTAGGAAAGCAATAATATTCATGTCCCGCTAATCTGTCCAACATTTGTTCAATGAAGGGAAGTGGGAAGTGGTCCTTGCGGGTTTCCTCGTTGAGACTTTGATAATCAATTCAAACTCTCCATCCCGTGACAGTGCGACTAGGAATTAGCTCATTTTTCTCATTCTCAATCACAGTCATCCCCCCTTTTTTGGGCACAAATTGAACTGGGCTTACCCAGTTGCTGTCAGAAATAGGAAAGATGATACCTGCATCAAACAATTTTATTACTTCCTTCTTCATGACTTCTTTCATGATGGGATTTAACCTCATTTGCTGCTCAACACTAAGGCAGTGTCCATCTTCCAAGAAGATTTTATGCATGCAAAATGATGGACTGATTCCTTTAATATCTGCAATTGTCCACCCAATAGCTTTTTTATGCTCGCGAAGTACTCTAAGCAATTTCTCTTCTTGTGTGTTTGTCAGGCTGGATGAGATAATCACAGGCAATGTATCAGAGTTCCCCAAATAAGCATAGCGCAGATGTGCTGGAAGAGGATTAAGTTCTAGCTTTGGAGCTTCTTCGATAGATGGCTTAGGAGGGGTCACAGTGACAGGCTTGTCCAGCTCCTCAAATTTTCCTAACCCATGGACATAACTGCAGGACATATCAAGTACTTGCTCAATTTATCCCCTCGTTTCATCTTCATTGTCTTATTCATCCCCAATCAAAGCTCATTCAAGAGGGTCAACATGGCTCATATAAGGAACCAATGATGCAACATCACTTCCCACCACAGATTTCATGGATAGCTCTTCATAGTGGGCTGGTAATTTGAGTGCTTTACATACATTAAATACCTCCACTCGATCACCTACTCTCATCATCATCTTCCGTTCACAAACATCACTAATAGCTCGGCCCGTGGCTAAGAAGGGAAGCCCCAAAATAAATGGGACTTCCTGAACAGGCTCGTAGTCTAAGATAATGAAATCAACAGGGAATATGAAAAAGCCCACTTGAACTAGCACATCTTTAATCACTCTTTCAGGATGAGCAAGGGAGCAATCAACCAACTGTAAGATTATCGTTGTTGGGCGTGGATCATCCAAACCCAACTGTCTGAACATAGATAGCAACATCAAATTAATGCTCGCTCCAAGATCGCAAAAAGCTCTCCCGACTGCATGCTTACCAATCGAGATTTGGATAGTGAAACTACCTAAATCCTTTAATTTCTGAGGTAGCTTGCTTTGAATTCTTGAGCTACATTCCTCAGTGAGTGCCACAGTCTCAAATTCAGTCAGCCTCCTTTTATTGGCCACTATGCCCTTGATGTATTTAGCATATTTGTGGACTTCTTGCAAAATGTCTACCAATGGAATGTTGATTTGCACTTGCTTCAAAATATCAAGGAACTTTTTGTACGCGACATTATCCTTCACTTTTTGCAACCTTTGAGGGAACAGAGGGGGTGGCCTTGCAACCAATGGTGGGGGTTGCTCAGCCACCGCCCTTTTAGCTGGCTTCTCTGATTCCTTTGATTTGTCTGATGTTGATTCTATAGTGGCTGGTCTCTCAATAAAAGTTACCTATTTTCTCTTTTTCTACTGGACCTCTTATAATTTCCTCCCATTCCTCAATGATACAACATTAATGGATGCCTTAGGACTAGCCTCAGTGTCACTTAGAAGAGCTCCCATTGGTGTGGTATTTTAGGCACTGGCAAGTTGACCCACTTGGCGCTCCAAATTTCTCATTGCTGCGGCTTGGGCTTGCTGATCAGCCATCAATTTCTAAGTGAAGGCCTGTTGATCGTCCATTAATTTTTGATTGAGGGCTTGCTGATCAACCATCAATTTCTTCATCATTTCCTCAAGGCTAACATGTTGTTCAGCCTGAGGTGGTCTGTATTGTTGTTGAGGTGCTTGAGGCCGGTATTGATTTTGAGTGCCTTGATTTCCACCCCAAGAGAAGTTTGGATGGTTCCTCCAGTTGGAGTTATAAGTTTTCCCATATTGATTAGCCTGACCTCTATTTGCATTACCCACAAAGCAGACAAACTCTGGATTATTTGGGCATAAGTCGCTCGTGTGACCCTCTCCACATACTTCACAAAACACTTGAACCTATTGCACTGGTTGAGCTTGTTGCTTGTTAATGATAAGGGTCATATGATTTGACTTGGTTGGTCAGTGTAGAGATCTGCGATGATAATGCTGAGACAACATATAATTCAAGAACCCCTACAGATTTTTGTACTATGTTCCTACCCATCTCTCCTTGCCAATCCGGATTGCTTTTGGAGAATTTGTTCAATAATGCATATATTTCATCAAAAAAAAATCTTTTCTCCAATACTTGACCTCCAGCTGCACCATCTACCACAATATTTGTTTGGGGATGGATCCCCTCTATGGAAGTATGAGCTAACACTTCGTTTGTCTGATTGTGATGAGGACAGTCTCTGAGTAGCCCCTTGAACCTTTCCCAAGCTGAGTATACAGATTATTCTGCTTTCTGTTTGAAGGAAACTATCTCAGTTCTGATCTTTGTAGTTTTGCCTGAAGGGAAAAACCTTGCTAAATTTTTTCTTGCAAATCATTCCATGATGTAATAGAATTATCTGGTTTTGCCTGCAGCCATCGTTTTGCTTTTCCCAACATAGAGAATGGAAAAAGTGCGAGCCTTAGTAAGTCTGGAGTGACCCTGTTAGTGATATAAGTATCACTAATCTCCAAGAAGTTCAGAATATGCTGCTGTGGATCCTCGTGTGGAAGACCCATAAACTGCCCATTTGCATGAAGTAGATGGATCATGCTTTGTTTCAGCTCAAAGTGCCCAGTGATTCTGGGCTTCACGATGCTGGAGGTGACATTAGCAATACTGGGCATTGCCACCTCCTGAACATCTATATGTTGCTCCTCTGCCATATTCACAGGAAATTGAACGAGTGCCTGGATATTGTTTGTATTCCTCACTTCCCTCAACCTCCTATGAAATGTTCTCTCAGGTTCGGGGTCAAAGCCATTTAGCCTGTCCTGGATTCTGACCCTACGCATTCAATCAAAGTTCCTGAGATCAGAGCAACACTCAAGTAACGTTAGACTAGACAAAATAAACAATTAAAGCAAAATCTAGAAAGTAGTCAATATTCAAGTCCCCGACAACGACGCCAAAAACTTGTTGCTCCCAAATGCACACACAAGTATACATGGTCGTACAAGTAATAAAATAATAATTCGAGTGTCGAACCCACAGTGATTTGTATCAACTACTCACTAAATTACTAAAGTTGTTATTCAGTCGAGCCAAAATAAAAATCCAAGAATATAATGATATTAAACTACGATTATAAGTAATAATTAAATTATCAAGTAATGAGTTGATTTTTGTATATTCAATAGAGACAAACATTCCAGGGTTGTGATCGATTCACCATTCATATTGTGTTCTAATTAACTCTCCCTTTCATACAATTCACTCATGGTTTCTAATTAATCGATAATTTCTCTCATAGCCTTCTCCCGAAGTACTACTCGCCTATTCGAAATAGATTAACGCCTATATTCCTATGAAATTAATCTATTAAGAACGCATTAAGATTACGATATTTAATTAAGCACGGTGACTAGGTATATTCCTATCCTAACCACAAATCCGCTCCCCGTAAGAGTTAAGATCGCGCTCTCTTCAATTCTTCTCTAATCTATACACGGCTTTCCCAATCATAACATAGATAGTAAATAGAACCTAACTGCTTGCCAGACAATTACGCAATTAATCATAGAATTGAAGAAACAACCATATATTAGTAAATTATAATCAAGGTTAAGCTAACGTTAAACAACAATATTCATGGCTAAATCACAACCCCAGAACAATGGGTTTTTAGCCACTCATGATGAAATCAAATAAATTCATAAGTGTTGAATAATTGAAAATACTAGAAAAAAGATGAAGAAAACTGAGATCTCTTCGCTTCCGAATGTTCTCGTGTGTATTTTTCCTCCAAAGTGGCCTCACTCCCTCCACAAATAAGTCTAGTCTTGCTTTTATACATGTTGGGTAGGTCTAGGGACGAAATAACCGTGTCCCGGACGAAATAGGAGAAAATTCACGCCACTGGAACTCCGGTCAGCGCTAGGCGCTCTCCACGGCGCTGCCTCGTTTCAGCAAATATTTCCAGCGCTACAGGTGGCTATAGGCACTGCCTGTGGCGCTCCACTATCCCCTTTGCCCGTTTTCGTCCGTTTTGGCTCTAATTTCGCACATTTTGCCCCCGTTTCCTCCCCAAATCATTCCTACACATAAATCACATCAAATTAATATAAATCATCACGTTTAACATCCAAAATCCAGGAAACAAAAGTAAAATATGAGGCGATGTACATACAAATATATATACTTTAAGCTAAACATCAGTATGACCCAAAATTTGGATCTAGATTTTTATACAATTAGATTTATAGTGAAAACGGTTAATCTAAGTCAATATTAATATTCGAATGATAGATCTAGTGTATTTATGAAGGATACCGCACATGTGCTATTGGATAACAATATCTTGGAGCAATAATGGAATAATAAATGATTTAAGAATATGAGAGAGAGACTATTAATGACATTTAAGTAAATAATGAAATAAGGTTCACCCAACAAGGGTGAGATTTCCCAATGATTCTTTTGACTATGATGGATAATCATAAGCCTTTGAATATTCCGATTCTTCTTGGATCGGGGAAAAAACTAGATAAATAAGAAAAAGGCAAAATTTGTATATATATGATAAATAGAGAATCTTTGGAGAATGTTTCTTTACAATATTTTTCTTTATAAAAGGTGTCCAGTGCCCTCTCCAGAACTACATCTCTTCCTATTTATTAGGGTACATGGGCCACAAAACCTTAGGTAGTACAACAGGGAGGAATATTCACTGTAATATTCTCTAGGGAATATAAATCCTAGAACTAGCCGTTAATGCACGCCGATGAGGGATACTCATCCTCGTCCTCGTATTTTATCGGACCACCTTGACCTCATCGACGACTTGCCATCTTCTCGTGATGTCAACCATTTGAAATCAGGTTATCGTGTCGTATCGATGACATGTGGCAGCCTACAACGACTTTATTTTCATTGACCTAGTCACATATGACATAAAGTTTTTCGCCCATACAATTAGTCTCTCCACTTATTGAGGTCGTACTCATGGGAGGGTTCAATGAGCATATAACAACGTTCGTGGTCGTTGTAAAAGGCGAAAGACATGGCACTTCGAGGGCCATATGTTTCAAAACCTTTGATTTTCTTGGGTAACTTCTGGAACAAGTCTGTCGTTGAAGGGACATGATGTCATGACATCATTCGTGATGACATCTGTTCCCAATACGTTGCGTCGGTACATGTGCGGCCTTTTCATTGGCTCTGCCATTTCAGTTTTCGGCTACATTTATGGGGACCCCCTCCAGTTCGAGATTCCTCCTTTGTAAAAAGGGAGATGATTAGCCAAACCCGAAATTTACCATCATTTTTTGTAGCTCAGAATTTCATTTACTTTCATCAAATTTTCTTCCCTTGCTCACCACCTTATAATTTTCCTCTCCCTATTCTCAGTTCTCTTCTTCTAACTTTCTTCAAACTCCATAGTCATGTGGAACTCAACTTCTAGTGTTAATGAGGAGACTCAACCCACTCTGTTGTCTGTTATGATCCCTATTCAAGGAGGAGATGCCATCTCCGCCGTTGAAGAGGAGGTTCTTCTTCAGTAGAGGCAATTATCCCCTGCAATCCTGAAGCAAAATCAAATTTTCAACGACCGTCGGAGGTGATGATTGAGGTTTTCTGGTCTTTTATGACTGCCAAGTGCCTGGCTGAGTTCAAGGACAAGTATGGCCTCCCCGATCAAGTGGAGCTAGTACCACCTAATATTGACGAACTACACACTCACCATCTTGGGTACTGCGCTCTCTATGCTTACCTGTTCACCATTGGTTATGCGTTCCCTCTTCCTCTACTGGTGGAGGAATTTTGCCGCTTTTATCGGGTTTTCCCCATTCAGATTGCCCCTATGTATATAAGGTGATTAAGATGCTGTCAAAATTTGCCGAGCTGGCTGGTGTCGAGATCACCATGCGATATTTGGTGCATCTGTTCGCGCCTAGCTTTAACCGAGGCACGATGTTGAACCTTTGACATCATGTATCCAAGTGCTTCGTAGTCAAAATAGATGACAGAGGTAGTTGAAAATTTTGGCTCGACTTCTTCTTTGTCAAGATCGAGACGTCATGGCCGATGTCATATTCTTAAGTATTCATATTCTTGCTTTTACCTTTTAGACGGTCATATGCTCCGGGTCTATGGATAATCATTCTCGTTTTGTAGCTACTGATCGACCTCTTCAGTTGTTGGTGCATCTTGATGACTAGGTCAGAAAAGTCCTTCCCTGCACTACAGGGATCCGTGATTGGTTGATCTTATGGAAAAAGTTCAAATCGGCCCTCCCCTGAATATGTAATTTCTTCTTTTTGTTGATGGTGCATTTGTACTTGCTTACTTTATCATGCTCATTTATTTATACTTTATTTAGGTTTTGTCCGGGGGGATGCAAGAAGCAACGTGGCGCCGACGCCTTCTTTTAGGAGGAGGAGGGGTGACGTTCCCTGTATTGAGGACAAGGAGGTTTCTCTACACGATGCAGATTTGAGGCCGAGGAAAAGGAAGGCTGTAGATGAGGTAGACAACGTACCAGTGGTGATCAATAAATTAGGAACATCTCTTGAGGCCGTGGATCACGGCCCCGTAGTGATGCCGACCGAGGGGGATGTAAGGGTATCCTCAGAGGTGCCTAACTTGGCAGAACATTACTTTGCTGCTTCCCCTCGACTCGACAAGGAGATTGAGAATGTAGTTGATGATGCTCTTGCTTGTCCCGGTTGTGGGGAGGCCTCATCTTCTGGGCCAGTTCAAGAAGATTCTTGCGCTGACAAAGGAAAAACCAGATACTCACCGAATAGGAAGATGTGTGGGTTGAGCATGACGATGACGACTCTGGCTCTGAACTTGATCTTATGGACCTTGAAATGATCAATAGTGGGACTACTCAGAACTAGGTTAGGGTGGAAGGGGGGCCAAGGACTATTATGATTCCCGTGAATCATGATTTTCTGAAGGATACTGAGGAATTTCTTGATGCCCCCTATGTTCTGAAGCCGAGCATGAGACTCTCTATGGGTTGAGAGACAACACCTTGTCGAAGAGCATTGCCAGCCCTGCTCTCAGGGTAAGTATCATCTTTTTTCATTCTTTTATTTGCTTCGGTTTGCTTCTAAGACGTATTCTTACTTTTATTTGGTTTGCAAACCATTATCTTGGATATCGAGAGAAGAAGCTAAATGAGATCTACTAGAGATTGCAGACTAAGTACACAGAGTTCCGCAAAAAATACAAGGAGGCTCAGAGGCGGCTTCGTAAGGATGGCGATGTGCCTACCTTAAGGGAGGAGCTGAAGAAGAAGGATGAGGAATTGCTTGCGTCCGTATAGTGGTTCAGCGTCTTAAGGGCGCATTAAAGAGGAAAGAAGAAGAGCTTGATTTGAGCAAGGGTGTGGAGGCCCAGTGCAACGACCTTCAAAGCCAAGTTTACCAACTGCAAAGTCAATTAGACGGGTGTAAGTTCGAAATGGACGCACTCAGAGGAGAGGTTGCTGAAAAGCAACATGTGCTTAAGCAAGAAAAGTCCTCCCAAATGGATTCTCTAAGGAGGGCCGACCTTTTAGAATTGGCAAACAGAACCCTTTGTTCTGAGAGGGATAGCCTTCAGCCAACGGCGAAAGCTAGGAAGGCCAGGCTCGAGGAGAGTATCAGAGAGTTGGAGAAGGAGAACTCTGAGCTGCTTGAGCGGATTTCTGTTGTTGAGGGCGAGAATGCTCGATTTCTTGAACGACCCTCTACTTCTCACGCCTCTGTATTTACTATTGTTCCTCGAGAGAAGTACGGGGCCTGGATCCTTGCCGAAGCCCGAATAGACGTGATTAGAGAGTTGGGTAAGATGGGCTTCGTCTTTGAGACGACCATGAAGGAAGATTGAGTTAAAGCTCATAAGGCTAAGTTGTCCTGCAACTATGATCTTGACACACCTCAGCCCCATACTGAGGAAGACGATAAGGAAGGTATTAACCAACTCAAGGAAAGTGCTTGGTGTGATTCTACCTATGGTCGAGGTGGAAAAGGAGAGGACATCGAAGATCAGGGTGGCGATGGACACTGAATATTTGGATTTTGTTTTGCTTAACATTTTGTTACATTTCTTTTGTCGGCATCTTCATACTCCTTTTTAAAGATCCTTTCATGAATATAAAGTCGATTTTTGTTTTGAATGTACCTTTTTATCTTTGTGCATTCTTGTTTTTGTACTTGTGTTTTGCTTCTGTACTTTCTACATTTTTATCTTCTAGTGGAGATGCGGCCAAGGGACGATAAGTGTTTTTCAAGCTAGTAGAAATTATCTTCGAGTTAAATCGAGATCGAGGGTCGATAGATGTTTTTTGAATGGTTCGAACATACCGTTGAGTTAGGTTGAGGCCGAGGGTCGTTAAGAGTTGTTTGAGTTGATCGTAAATGCTTTTTAGTTAGGCCGAGGCCAAGGGCCAATAGGAGTTGTTCGAACGCACATTTTATTTAGGCCGAGGCCAAGGGCCGTTAGGAGTTTTTCAAACTGGTTGAACGCACCTTTTGGTTAGGTCGCGGATGAGGGTCGATAGGATTTCGTTGAACTGGTCAAACGCACCTTTTAGTTGGGTCGAGGCCGAGGTCCGATAGGAGTTTTTCAAACTGGTCGAAAACACCTTTTAGTTGGGTCGAGGTCGAGAGTTGATAGGATTTGTTCGAACTTATCAAATGCCACCTTTTAGTTAGGTCGAGGCCGAGTGCCGATAGGAGTTGTTCGAATTGGTTGAACGCACCTTTTAGTTTGGTCGAGGCGAGGGTCGATAGGATTTATTTGAACTGGTCGAGTGCACCTTTTTAGGAGAGCAGTTTCAATGAACGATATCGCATTTTCTCCAATATCATTGCTTCAATTACATCATTTTTCCCTGAGAAAATTTTTGCAGAACATTACAAGTTTTGGGTGCTGGCTAGCGTCCTAGTCCCAGCCCCAATATATCTAGTCCCTTCATTGTTCGACTTGGAGATGCTTGAGGAGTCGGGCAATGAAAAACGTGTCTATTCTCGCGTACTTCAACTGGAAGTGTCTCGTTCCTCACCTCATTAAAAACCTCCTTGAGAAAACCCTATTGGGACAAAACTCAAGTGAGGGAAAAAAGAGTATGACTTATGACGCATCCTTCTTTTTTCAGATGTTGAAGTATTTGAGGTGGCTGATGTTCCAATTGTGTGGTAGGAGCTTCCCTTCCATAGTCTCAAGTTGGAATGAACCTTTGTCTACCTTTCCAATGATTTTATACGGTTCGTCCAAATTGGCTCCTAAATTGCCTTCTCGTGGATCTCTTCCTTCTTGGGTCTTGGATTTGAGTACGTAGTCCCCGATTTTGAGTAACCGTACCTTGGCCTTTTTGTTGTAGTAGTGTTCTACTTTTTGTCTGTGTGACCATTCTTATGTATGTCATATGTCGTCGCTCTTCGACCTCGTCGAGGTCTTGTTTCCTATTCTCGTCATTGTTGGTGTTGCTTTCATTGGAGTACGTTAGGTTGGGTTCTGCGACTTCGATTGGTATGACCGCTTCTGTTCCGCAGACTAGCGAGTAAAGTGTTTCTCCTGTGCTCATTTTTGGGGTTGTTCTGTGCGTCCACAATACTCCTGGGAGTATTTCTGGCCACAGTCCCTTGGCCTCCTCGAGTTTCTTCTTAATGATGTTCAAGATAGACTTGTAAGAGGATTCCGCCTGCCCGTTGCCGGCTGGGTGGTAAGGAGTTGAAAGTATCCTTTTGATGTGCAATTTTTCGAGAAACTTTGTGATTTTTATTCCCGTGAACTGGGGACCGTTGTCACAACTTATTTCTTTAGGTAAGCTGAATCCAAAGATGATATTTTTTCATATGAAGGCGATTACCTCTTGCTCGCGAACTTGGGCCAATGCACCTACTTCCACCCATTTAGAGAAATAGTCAGGTAAAATTAAAAGGAATTTAACATTACCTCGTCCTAGTGGACGCGGTATCAGATGTCAATTCCATATTTAATGAATGGCCATGGAGAGGTGACCGAGTGGAGGTGCTCGCCTGATTGGTGGATGATTGGTGCATATTTTTGACGTCCTTGCATCTCTTCACGAATTCTAGGGCGTCTTTCTTCATGGTGGGCCAATAATATCTAGCCCGTATGTGACATCTAACGAGTGCTCGATTGCCGGAATGACTACCGCAATGGCCTTCATGGACTTCCTCAAGAATGCATTGGGTTTGATTTGGGCATAAACATTTTGCTAGGGGGCCGCCGTACGTCCTCTTGTACAAGCTCAGTGAAGGAGGCTGTATCTAGTGGCTTGCATTCTCACCTTCCTGGCTTCCTTTTTGTCATTTGGGAGGGTACTATCCTGCAAAATAGTTGATATACAACTGTGCCAGTCCCAAATTAAGTTTGCAGATTTTACCTCGATATGGTCTAATGCCGATCTGAGAGATGTACCATGCTCTTATATCAGGAGTTATTCTTTTTTTTGGCGGCGACCAGCTTAGCAAGGCCATCCGCTTCGATGTTCTAAGTTAGTGGAATATGGTCGAGCTGGAATTCGTTGAAATTGGGTAGCAATTTGCATATCTCGGTCTGGAACTTCTCCAATTTCTGCTCTTTGATTTGGAAAGTCCGTATAACTTGGTTAACGACGAGCTGAGAATCAGAACGTAGTTTTAAACGCCTCGCACCATATTCGAGTGCTCGTCTCAATACTTCAATTACGGCCTCATACACGGCCTTGTTGTTAGTCATATTTGGGAAACTTATAAATTGGCAGACTACTTCACCAGTAGAACCTTGAGCACAAGTCCCAGTTCGGAATTGCAGGCATTAGACACGCCATCGGTGTGTAGGGCCCAGAGGTCCTGTGTTTGGTGAGTAGCTTGAGTGGCTTCTTTCTCAGCCTCATGTATCACTTTGGCACTAAAGTTCATGACAAAGTTGAAGAGCACTTGTGATTTTATTTTTGTGCGAGGCTGATAAGTGATTCTTTGCTCAATTAATTTGATTGCCACTTAGCCAGCCTCCCAATAGCTCGGGTTTGTGCAATTTGCTTCTTAAAGGAAATATGGTGACGACCGATATTGAATGGCACTGGAAGTATGGCCTAAGCTTTCGTGAAGCTACGACCAGGGCCAGGTACACTTTCGCGAGGTGAAGGTACCTCATCTCGGCATCGATACGTGTTTTATTGATATAATAATTTGGAGATTACATCCCTGTCTTCTCGAACTAGGGCTGCACTTAGTGCTACTTCTGAAATATCAAGGTAAACGAGGAGACGCTCCAATGGCTAGGGCTTTGAGAGCAAAGGTGGTGAAGATAGGTATTCCTTTAGTTCTTTCAACGCTTGTACACATTCAGGCGTCCACTCGAGGCCATTATCCTTTTTGAGTACGTTGAAAAAACTGTGGCACTTATCATATGACCTCGAGATGAATCTTGACAGGGCTGTACTTCGACCCGTTAGTCTCTGAACTTGTTTCTTAGTGGTTAGATATTATTATATCACATCGATGGATTTAATCTAATCTTGGTTGACCAAAAACTTACCTGAAGTTACGATGAACACACATTTTCGGGGTTCATCTTCATCCTGTATTTCCTCAATATTTTGCATGTTTCCTTTAAATGGTCGATGTGATCCTCGGCTCTCAAGGATTTGAAAAACATGTTGTGGATGTATACCTCCATGATTTTTCCGAGCTGGTCTTTGAACATCTTTGTGACCATCTGCTAATAGGTAGCTCCCGCGCTTTTCATCCCGAATCGCATGACCCTGTAGCAGTACGTTCCCATGTGTGTGATGAACGCAATTTTATCTTGTTCATATTCCTCTATAAGTATATGATTCTAGCTTGATTAGGCGTCCAAGAAACTCAGCAACTCATGTCCTACTGTCGCATCGATGAGCTGGTCGATGTGTGGTAATAGGAATGAATCCTTCGGGCAGGTTTTGTTCAGGTCGGTGAATTCCATACACATCCTCCATTTCCCATTCTTCTTTTTGACCATTACCACGTTGGTAATCCACTTAGGGTATTTAGACTCCCTAATAGAGCCATTAGCTATTAGTTTTTCTACCTCATCATGGACGATCTCGTTGATGGTAGGATTGAACTTGCATTGGACTTGCCTTATCGGGGGGTAAAAGGGGTCGATGTTTAGCTTGTGCATAACTATCTCCTTGAAGATGTCATGCGTATATGCATGGCTAAAGGCGGACAAATCTGCATTATCTATTAAGAATTTACTAAATTTACTTAGGTCTCGGAGTTTACAATCGATGTATGATTTTTCATTGGGGTCGATGTTGTCTAGATGGACGGGATCGAGGTCCTCCATGGTCGATTCTGGGCCTTCGACCACTTTTGGGTACGTAATGGTATCTTTGGCTTCAATGTGCAGGGACCTCGACCCTATTGATTTCTACGCTTCCTTTTCCTTTTATTTCTTTTGTTGGATTGTCGTGCCGTCCAAAGCCATCCAATAACATTCTCGGGATGTGCGTTGTTCCACGCATATGCTGAATATCCTCTAGGGGGTTGGGAATTTGATCACTTGGTAAAAGCTGGAGGGGACTACTCTCAAGGGATATATCCATGGTCGTCCTAGGATGGCGTTGTATGCGGTGTTATGGTCCATGATATGGAATGTGATCTCTAGAGTCACCCACCGGCGAGGTCATGGAGTTGATCTCCCTCGAAGTTTGTTCAACCGCATTGTTAAAACTGGTTAGTGTAATGCAACGCGACACTATCTTATCTTTAAGTCTCATCTATACGAGGACTCGAGGATGGATGATGCACACTCCGCTTTTGTCGTCTACCATAATTCTCCTAACAACACTATCTATTTTTTAAAGTAATGACAAGGGAATCATTGTGAGGGAAAGTCAAACCGTTGGCATCTGACTCATTGAATATGATACTTTCTTCCACTCCAACATACCGTTCATGGGTGATTGAACTTTTGAGTTTGTAAGTGGTGGTGAATTTAATGTTGTTGATGGAGGCGTCGTCATTGACACCGATAATCATGTTGAGGGTGCGAGCTGGTGAGGGCGACTTAGGTGGGCCTGGGCATTCTCGACCCCTTGCTAAGGTGTTTCTGCCCTTGTCGTTGAGCAATTCTTTGAGGTATCCTTGTTGCAACAAGTTTGCTGCTTCCAGTCTCAGAGCGTGGAAATCTTCCATTTTATGTCCACTTTCTTGGTGGAACTCGCAGAAGGCAACAACCTTCCTGATGCTTGGGCTGGACCTCATCTTTGGTGGCTACTTCACCTTTATTCCGAGCTTCTCAAGTGCATAGACCACCTCTGTAGGTGACATACAAAAGTTATGAGTAGATAGTAAGGGGACATACCTCGATCATTCCTATGAGTGCCTGATCTCGGCCTAGATGGGCTGTCTTCGTGGCTGAAGGAGGGGATGGGTGCCCTGACACAGGGTTGATTTTGTTCTCTACCTGGCCACGATATTGGATGGTCTCTCCTCGCATTGTCCTTGCATTTTTTTTTGGGTTTGGATTGTACCGACATGAGTCATCAAGTTGGCCCGTTGAGATCTTCGTCGTTTGCCCTGACCTCAGCACAGTAGGCATTGTGGATATCATCCCAAGTGGCTGGTGGATACTTCATAAACTGACTCAACAGCTTTCTGGTTGCCCTAGAACCCTCTTTGCTCAGCCCGTTCTAAAAGCCTGCTACTGCCATTCCTTCAAAGATGTTGGGTAAAGTCATCCTTACCCTGTTGAATTGGGCGAGGAGGTCCCCATGCCCTCTCTTGGGGATTTCTTTATGGCGAAGATGTCATTCAACATTTTCTCAGCTTTCTTGGCTCCTACATGCGCCATTACAAACTTGTCGGCCATCTCTTCAAATGTTTCTAAGAAATAGGCTGGTAGTTGCGAATAACATTTCAATGCCCCTCCCATGAGGGTTTCACCAAATATTTCAGCAAGATGGAGGACACCTGCTCTTTAGTGAGGTCATTGCCTTTTATGGCGGTGGCGTAGTGAGTTAAAGGATCCTTGGGGTCGATCGTTCTGTCATAGATTTGGAGATATGGGGGCATCTTGAAAGTTTTGGTATGGCATGAGGAGTCGCTTCCTCCCTGTATGGCTATTCCACAAACCTACCGGTGTCTCTTTTCGGTAACAATTTGGGGGCACTTGGTATTTTGTTTACTCGTTCATGGTGCTCCTTCAATTGTTCCTTGAGCGTCTTATTCTCGTTTTCCATTTGGTCCATTCTTTTCAATATGGTGGCTAGGACGCTGTCACCTGCACTATCAACAATTGTATGAGTGTTACCTGAAGCATGAGGGTTCGATTATTCATCTCGTTCATTCATGTGCTTTGTTGCATGGATCCTCGTGGTTTCTCTGGTCGTGCATGGAGCTTGTTTACTGATCACGCTGACTAGAGTGTCAGTCAACCATGCTTCAAGGAGCTTTACATAGCGGGTGGCGCCCCCTCTCCCGTGGACATAGAGGTCCCCTTTCCATTTGGATTGGTTGTGCTGCAGAAAGGTGTAGGTGACTTCCCTAATCTGAGGGATGTCGTGGGGGTCACCTCCTCATCTTGGGTGTCATATTCTTCGTCGATGGTGCTCATAAGGTTGAGCGGGATGTTGTCTGTCACTTTTGTTCTGTTTCCTTGGTTACCTGCCATGGAATCTTTGTATACACAGAGAAAAAGGACAGTCTTTGCAGTTTGTTTGATTAGTAGGCCATGTGAGTTATAGATCTGATGGAAAGTGAAATCATCACTGAGAAATCCCCACAGACGGCGTCAAACTGTATAACCCAAAATACAGATCTAGGTTTTTATACAATTAGATTTATAGTGAAAAGGGTTAATATAAGTCAATATTAATATCCGGATGATAGATCTCGTGTATTTATTGTGAAGCTCCACGAATTTCTATAATTAATCGGACTAATTTTGAGCTTGGGAATGCAATGTAATTAAATTCGAGCTACATGAGATTTACTTGAATGGAATAGAGGTATTAGAATATTTTGAAAAGAACATCTTGTCACTGCTTGAGTGTTGAATTAATAGAGATTAAAGTGGTTATAAAGAACACTTGGAAATTTATAATCTTTAAAGGATGAATTACGGGATAACCTACAAACAAAGATGTTAGATTAAAAATAAGACAAACAAAAGGAAAGTTAACGTTAATTCCCAAAACAAGGAGTCAAAATGAAAAGGGATAAAGAAGAGGAAGGGAATTTGATATCAAATGGGTTATATTGGCAGTGGCAGAACATTGAATCAAGAAGTTAGTTACATGTGATGCCCTCCAAGTTTGGTGTGACACATCCCTATAGTGTTCGACTTTTCCTGATGCCACAACATTGGCCGTGAACTCCAGCTAAAGCGCCAATTGTGGTGTCCATATAAGCAACCCCTGAAAGCTTTTATTAGGCAATTCGTGGAGTGAGAAAGTTATATTATTTGGAATAAGTTCTTGGGATTAGAGAGACGGGAAAGATCCTAATCCATAAGTGTCACTTTGAGGTGAGTGTTAAATGTGATTCTTTGGGAGATTGGGTTCATTTAACACATCTCCTAACCCTCCAACTACATGAAAATTGTAGATTTTTGAAGAAAATATCAAGAACACTTCAAGAACTCAAATCTTGAAAATTCTAGGGTTTGACAAATACTCCATGGATGTAGTAGAATATCTATATGAAGATATAATTGTATTTAAATATCTATTCATGAAACCCTAGAGACTAGTCTTGAAATTGAAGAATTGGTTGGTAGGGGTGATGAATAGTGTTGGTTCTTGATTGAACGGTATTATTTTGAGTTTCTTGTGGAACAACTAGATCCTATAACAAGTTTAATGAATGAGTTGGAGTTAAAATTCAAGGATTGACCTTCAAATGATAAAATGAGGATTTTTGCTAAACTTATGAAATTGGACTTAAGTGTTAGACGCTTAGTTGGCTTAGTTGGTATTGTCGTGATGCATTATTGAACTATGTGAGTTCGTATATGTAGATTGTGAATCGTTTGAATTATTGGATCATTTAGGAGGTAAGGTTGAAAGCAATTTGAGGTAGGTTGAAACTTACTGCCCTCAGAGTTTTTCTCCAAACTCATATCGAAACGCGATTAAATAGAAATACTGAATGTGAGTCCTAGCTTGTGGGGATGAGCGAGTTGGGATTGTACCACTTCATGAATCATAAAATATTAAAGTGGTATGAATATTGTTTTCTTTAAATGTTTTATATTAATTTTAAAACTAAATGAAGGAGGAATAACACGTGTAGTATTTTTGAAATGAAAATACATGAGTTGTGAAATATCTTGGATTTAACAATTCTCAAATAGTTGATTTGGCTAGGAACATCATCATTGATAAATGTAAAGATTTTGGGAGTTATTTAAGTTAACTGAGATTGACCTTGGATGCTTTTCCTCATTAGATCATGAAACTACATGTGCCGGTGTAGGCGTAGAACCTACCTTACGGTTGGGAACTACGATAAAGCACTTCCCATAAGGGGGGGGGGGTACTATTATGGTACTTTATTAGCATGGATGAGTCCATTCATGCAACAAAACAATGAGACAACCTGAGCAAGTGGGATATATGATACTTGCCGCTAGGTACATAACCTAGTTGACTTTATTCCGTGTCATTGATATAGTGCTCAAATGGAAAATCTAACATGATTTTTTAAAGATTAATGCTAAAGGAAGACTTTGAAATATGTTTTACCTTATTTTTTGTTTTATTTTCTAAATTGTTAGTTGATATAAATGATTATTTCTTGTATAAATTGTTTTGCATATCTTATATCTTCTTAAGTCTTGTCCTATTTCTTTTTGGGAAAGGATTCATGATTCGTACTAGGAATGTGGATATTAGGCCTTTTGCCACATTTCCATTTCTGTTTTCAGGGGATGGACCTGAGCATCTTGGGCCGCGTGGGTAGGGCAACTCTATATTTTCTGTTGACACTTTTTGGTGAGACTCCCCTTGTACTCGTGGAGGACTTTATTGTACTATTATTCTTTTGAGACACCTGGTTATGCCTTGGCTGACTATTTCATTCTGTGTCATAGAGATTCCATAGACAATAGTAGTATTCATTTTTGTGTTGTAATTCTATGGTTACTCATATGAAATGCATGAATGGAACTTTCTTTTATCTTTATGACGTTTTCTTTTAAATTAAAATATTTACTTAAAGACATTATTCGTGTTTTGTTTTATTTGTTAAAATGATTATATTTGAATAGGCTTTCGCATCCCCCTATTAGGCATATATATGAATATTAATTTATGAGATGGTTCACTCGGGTCGGGTAGAGTACCGAGTGCCAGTCACGTGGTCTCAGGGTGTGACGAATTTGGTATTAGAGCACTAGGTTCTAATTAGAGTCCTAGGAAGTCTATGGAATCGTGTCTAGTAAAATTCTCGTTATTGGCGTGTTGAACACCACACTTATATCGAGAAGGCTATATGGACATTATAAGAATGCTTCACTTTTTCTTCTTGTTCTATAATCGTGCAATAGAGCTAATAAATATTTCCTAACTCGTGCGCTATATCAATTGGAAGATAATGGTGAACACGCGTGGTAGTAATAGGAACCTGGAAGCTGCTCCTATCCCCGATGCTTGTTCCAGAGGCGTACCCACTAGACCTAGGGGCCGACCTACAAAGGTTGAAAGAGCACGGACTGCGCCAGTTCCAATGGCTCCAAGGATGGTCCAGGATATCGAGGAAGAAGTTGATGAGGCACGTGCTCCACCTCCAAAACCAAATCACTTGGAGAAGACCCTTACTGATATTAGAAAATCTATGGATACTTTTGCTGACCTCATGGCTATGCAGACCCAATAGAACCTTCAAGTGGGTATTCGGCGCTCCAACAAGGAGGGATGAGAGCACCAGCGGTTGAGGACATGGCACAGTTGGCCATGAACTTTGTGAGACTTGAGCCGCCAATTTTCATTTGTACAAATCCTACTGCAGGCCCTCAAGACTTTTTGGAGAAAGTTGAGAAAGCTACTACCTTGCTGGGAGTTAAAGACTACCGGGTGGCTCGATTGGCGGCCTACCAGTTGAAAGACATTTCTCACCTTTGGTTCAAAAGGGCAGAGAAAAGTCGACCGGAGGATGCACCTCCAATGATTTGGGCGGAGTTTAAGAAGATCTTCATTAAGAAATGGTTACCGCCGATAGTGAGAGCTTCCCTTGCGATATTGTTTGAGACCTTAAAACAAGATACCATGACCGTCCTAGAGTATAGCATAAAATTTGAGAAGTTATCCCGTTATGCTCCCCACCTCATCCCCACTGAGGATTAGAAGATTGATCACTTTGCTCGTGGCTTGATTCTGGGCATCAGGAAAGATACTGCTAGTGGGAGAAGAAACACAACCTTTACTGACTTTGTGGATATAGCAATGTATCTCGAGAGGATTCATATGGAGGAGAGGTCCAACATGGAGCATAACAAAAAGTCCCGGACTTTTGGCACTCTCAGTGTAGTTCCTAGTTCGGTCAAGGAGAAAAGCAGCAAAGGGCCATCTGGCCCATTACAGTCTAGTACACAGAAAAATTTCAACAGCCCTCCAGCGGCATACATTTCCGCACAAGGAGGCCAGTCTAGGCCCCTTTAGAGTGACCACCGTACTGCACACCAGGCTTAGAGTAGCGGGTGTTCTCATCAGCGTTAGTCTAGTGTTACCAGGGAACCCCGTGGTCCGAGCTATGGTAGCGGGTTGATGGGTCATATTCGAAAGTTTTTCCCTAATAGGCAACAAGGTTTGAGAGCTCATTCGACACCTTCTATTGGCTACTACTTCGGTTCCACCACCTCCACCTAGGGGTAATGGGGCCCACAGTGAGCGCAGTGCAGGAAAAGTTCCGGAAACAACTGCTACTTCTCAAGGGACTCATCCTCGTTTCTATGCCATGCCTACTCGCCATACTGCCGAGGCTTCAGATGCTGTCATCACATGTATACTTACTGTTTGTGCTCTAGATGCTTATGCTCTTATGGATCCCAGATCTACTTTTTCCTATGTTACTCCGTACTTTGCTTTGGATTTTGGGATAAAGCTAGAACAAATACTTGAACCATTTTCTATGTTGACTCCAGTGGGAGATTCTGTTATTGCCTCCCGTATCTAGAGGGGTTATGTGATTATAATTCAAGATCGAGAGACTACATCAGAACTCATTGAGCTAGAAATGGTTGACTTTGATGTGATCATGGGGATGGATTGGTTGTACAAGTGTTATGCCATTCTTGATTATTGTGCTAAAGCAGTCAAATTTGAGTTTCCTAATGATTCAGTTTGTGAGTGGAAAGGGAATATTGATGAGCCTCGAGGTAAGTTTATTTCATACTTTAAGGCGGAGAAGATGATCACGAAGGGATGCCTTTATCATTTAGTCAGAGTCACTGACACAACTGCGGAGGTAGCAAGCATTCAATTTTGTGCCAGTTGTTAATGAGTTTCCAAATTTTTTCTTGATGAGATTCTGTGTATTCCACTAGATCTGGTCATCGAATTTGGGATATATGTGATGCTAGATACGCAGCTGATATCTATTCCCCCGTACTAAATGGCTCCAACTGAGTTTTGAGAATTGAAGGAGCAATGAAAGATTTACTGGACAAAAGGATTTATTAGACCTAGTGTATCACCTTGGGGTGTGTCACTGTTGTTTGTGAAAAAGAAAGATGGTTCTTTGAGGATGTGTATTGACTACAGGCAACTTAACAAGGAGGCCATCAAGAATACGTATCCATTACCTCGAATAGATGACTTGTTTGACTAGTTGTAGAGGCCGGAGTACTTCTCAAAAAATGATGTATGATCGGGGTACCATCAGCTGAAAATTCGAGAGAAGGATATTCCCAAAGCAGCTTTTCAAACCCGCTACAGGGATTATGAATTTTTGGTGATGTCATTTGGGTTAACAAATGCACCCGCAACTTTTGTGGATCTAATGAATTGGGTTTTTAAACCATTTCTTGACAGGTTCATGATTGTTTTCATTGATGACATATTAGTCTATTCGCAAAGTCAAGAGGAGCATGCCAATCATTTGAGAATAGTGTTGCAGAAGCTTTTGGAGCATGAGTTATATGCCGAATTCGCTAAGTGTGAATTTTAGCTCGAATCCATAGCATTCTTCGGTCATGTGGTATCTCGTGAAGGTATTAAGGTTGATTCTCAAAAGATTGAAGCGGTTAAGAGTTAGACTAGACAAATTACACCGACATAGATCTGTTGTTTCTTGGGATTAGCGGGATACTATCGGCGGTTTGTTGAACTTGCCGTGATTGTGTTTGCTTTGAAAATTTGGTGGCATTACTTGTACGGAGAGCAATGTGAAGTATACACAGACCATAAAAGCTCGCAATATATATATTCAAGCAGAGGTAATTAAACTGGAGGCAAAGGAGATGATTATAACTATTGAAGTATTATGATTTAAGCATTCATTACCATCCGGGAAAGGCGAATGTGGTACTTTGGCCGAAATTCAGGAGGTACTTTGGCACATTTACTCCTCTCTTATTGTGCATGTCAAGGCTAAGAAATTTGAAGATCCAAAGGTGAATATTCGAAATGGTGTACAATCTAAAGATATCCTTACTTTTTCTCTTGACGAGGATGGTTGAAGATGAATGGTCGCTTATGCGTGACAAATGTTGATGGACTTCATAATGAAATTATGGATGAGGCACACGGCTCGAGATATTCTATAAATCTAGGGTCCACAAAAATGTACAAGGACTTGCGGGAGATCTATTGGTGGAATCGAATGAAGGAAAACGTTTCGAACTTTGTCACTAGATGTTTAAATTGCTAACAAGTAAAAGCTGAGCATGAAAGACCTGGTGGGCTGGCTCAGAATATTGATATTTCACTTTGAGTGGGAGGTGATTAATATGGACTTCGTGGTGGGTTTATCCTTGCACTCTCTTAAAGCATTACTCTATTTGGGTGATTGTAGACCGACTTACGAAGTCGGCGCATGTTTTACTGGTGTCACACCCCCTTTTTCGAAGATAAGGAGTTTTTCCAATTAAAGTGATATTATCTAAATAGGATTATTTATTTAATTAGAGTCGCCACTTGGATATTTATTATGGTGTCCCAAGTCACCCTTTTATTTTAAAATTCCAAATCGAGGAAATTGACTCTATTTGAAAGTCTTGAAAACACAGAAGACCGGGTAAGGAATTTTATTAATCCGGGAGAAGGTATTAGGCATTTTCAGATTCTGTGGTTTTAGCACGGTTGCTTTAATCATAGTTGGCTTAATTAATTTATTAAATACGTATTTTTAGAACCTATTATGGATTTATATTTAAAAGAGATCACATGTGCGTAAATCTGTTTTATTTAGTGCGCTAAAATCATGTCACGCGTGCGTGTACACAAATAATCATGCTTTATTGTTTATTAAGATTATTTTTTTGCCAAAGTCGCGCGAACTCGTACTTCAATTTTATTTTGGGAATCATGATTATGTCACGCAAACGTGTATACAATCACGATAGTATATTAAGTGCACGCCTAAAGCATTTTAAAAATATTCAAAAATTAATTATTTCTTGCTAAGTTCAAGGCTATTTGTGAAAAATCATGGATTATGGCTAAAAGTAACAACCACAAGTTGGAATTTAAATTACTACTAGTAAAATAGCTAGGCGAAAGGAAAACTATTTTTGCAAAATTAGATGTTAACTATTTTATTATGCTAACTTAAATTGAATATATAAGAAGGTTTCTGATATGGGATAGAACGTGTTTACTCAAGTGCTGGAGATTACTTTCGATTCGTAAAGGGGTTAAACTAACTTAAAGCATCCTAATCTCTTATGGTCTTTCCCTGGTGGAGCCCCATATTCCCAACCCATGACTCAAACCACGAAATTGGCCAGCCTTAAAATCAGGCCCAACAAATACCGAACAACCAATTTACAACACACGACCATTTCATACACCTGTAGGAATAGGTAAATTAATTACAGGCTAATTTAATCACTATTAATGATCATGTCAAATTACATCAGTAAAAAAATCATAATCCAAATTTTGTTTATACTGTCAACTACGTCTATGCACTGAAACTCTCTATTTCTGGAATTAGAATGTGTTACAACACTTGATGAAGAAAAACTGAACATGACCTATGACTCCTCATGCTTTTGATTTCAACTTGAATTCAACACTTGAACTCCATCCTCATGTGTTAAGGGCATCAACAGTAAGTAAGTTCATTCCACATCCTTATAACCTTGCTAAATGCATCAGTCAATAGTATCATGACATGTTTGAACGTGAGGATATTTTAATTACCAATATGTTGATGGAAACAAACATTATTAGTAACAACTAACTATTTAATGAATGAGCCCAGTTTGAAATATAGCTTGAAACAAACAGTCAAATACCATTAAAGAAGCAAAGAACACGTAGAATCAAGCATATTCATGTAATCAGTCATTCGATTCTGTCATTTCTACGTTCAAGGGAAACTACAGATAAAGTTTTGACATATCTAGCAGACAGAAAACAACTAATGACCAAATCTAGGATTCTATCTTAGATCTACAAATCGAACGAATCTACTGGGATTTAAGGGAAACAGGTTGGGGATTAGGAATGAGGAGGTAGAGGAGATTGTATGGTGAAGATTTGGGAGGTTTTGAGGTGAGCCATCGCCATGGGACGATTTTCGGCTGCGGCTGTACGGAGAGTGAGCGAGATGAGGGAATGGAGGGGGTCTCTAGGGTTTTGGGGGTCTGTTAGGTCAGCTATAAAGGGATGGGGGAGTGAATTTTGGGCCGTAGGATCATATGGAATGGAGGGTGGATATTAAACACGCCAAAACAACGTCATCTATATTGATGGAGAGACTGGACCGGGTGGTCTTTGGGTCTGGGCTGGTTTGAAATGGGATTGGGCCTCTGAATTACCTGGCTCGGCCCGACCGAAAATTGCAAGAAAATGCCCTCATCCCCTTCTTCTTTTCTTGTTTTACAAAGAAACCGCTATTAAAAAAAAGCCTATATCGAATTTAATTTGCAAAATTAACCTTCTTGCTGATTTTATCTAACAATTGAATTAATTGTGCTAGAAATTGACCAATTAACTAATTAAATCTAAAAATGAAAAAATAAAGCAATAGTGACTAATGTTTATATATATTTTTTGATTTTCATGTATTAATCATGCTATTAGCATGTAATTAAATCCTTAAATGCTATGAAATAAAGATTTGAATATTTTTATGACTATTTTATGATTTTACGATATTAAATATGCACAAAAATGCAAACATACAAATAAAGAGAAATTCCTACAAATTCTATAATATCAAAGACAACTCAAAAAACTATTTTTGTGGATTTTGTAGGAGTACTTTTGTAGGGAATAAATTACGTGCTCACAACTACCCCTCTTTTCTCGGAAACATGAAGAGTTTTCGGGCAAAGATAAAGTGAACAATTACGAGCATTTTTTGCCCGTTTGACACTCTATGGGAAGCATTTTGAAAAAGTTTGACCGAACCTTGCTTACGAGGTTGCCTGTATATCCTTGGCTATAAAGGATCATGCTAGTGTAGTTCTGGACGTTTTGGTAGCTGGGACTAACGGGAAGCTGTGATTTCACTGTTGTTGCTACTGTTACTGCTTGCTGAACTCCTTATTACACCAAAATCAAAAGAAACTAAACAAACCTATCAATTATGAGTTACAAGATTCCTATCTACAAATCTTCTGAAGCTTGATCTTGAGGCTTGACTGGTTCTTCATGAAGACTCTAATCCGAACCTTGATGCGTGCTAGCTGCAGGTGTTAGTTCATTCTTCTAAGGCTTCTTTTGATCAAAACTGGAAATGCAATGCTCGTGACTTCAGTCATGTCCTGAGCAGTCCATATCTTTTCCATCCACTCCTGCATTTTGGATTTACTTCTTCTCTTTTCTTTTCTTTATTCTGGAAGAGACTTCTTCTTTTGGTCATCCCGAACCCTGTGCCTCGAGGTAAAACCTGCTTGGATACTGCAACAAAACAAACGAACAAAATTTTTCTGCTTCATTTTTCATTAAGAAAATTTCGTGAGTTACTTGTAAAAGAAACTCTCTACTACTTCATTATTGAAAGTAATAAAAAGTCGGGATTGGTGTATGATGACGTCCACAACAAACCTCTATCGGAGATATGATACAGTCGTATGCAATAAATTATCCAAGTATGAGTCGGGGTCGAATCCACTGGGAGTTATGAGGGGTGTTAGGAGTATATATTTGAAGCAAGCAAATGGGTTATCTAAGATTTCACTTCCACAAAAAGGTTTTATTTTCTATTTCTACTATTACTCTAATGAATGCAAGCTAAATAAAATAGATTATAGATAAATGTTTTTGAGGTTTTTCAAATTGGATAAAAGGCCTAGGGATGTAACCATAACCTAGGTGTTTCCCTAATGGGATAAAGATTTTATACCTTTTTTTGTTGATTGAGGTATATTATAGCTCTCAACTCCATGTTACCCACTTAATACCTCTTAGTTAGAGAGTGATTTTGCCCAATTTGGCTTTCTCAAGTCCAACTGGGTATCAACCAAAACAATTGATAAGAGCTCAAATCGGGTTCTTACTATCTCTAGTTTGAAATCTTTAATTAGGTTAATCAATCTATCAATTAACCTGATCCCTTGTTAGCTAAGTTATCCTAGACTAGGTCCTTCTTTCTCAAGTAGAGACTACGTCAAATAGCCATGAATCAATGTTTGCAACCATTAATTCTAAAATTAAATCATGAACTAATATAACTACTCAACACCCAATCATAAACAAGCATAAAATTAATCACCCATAACGTTTACACACTAGGGTTGGGTCAACCCTAGTAAAACTCTAGCTACTCATAATGGGATTTGAAGAAAATAAAGATGAAAAGCTAATTAAACTCATAATGAAAGATTAAAATGATGAAATCTAATGTTCAAATACTCAAATAAGCTAAAACTTCCTAAAATAGCAAAGAGAAACGGCTACAACAACTTTGTATGTTCAAACTTGACCTAATTTTGTAAAGCTCGTCTATTTATACAGGGCCCAAAATTGCGGATAAAACTTCCCCTCGGGAGGTTTTGCGGCTGCACAATGCAGTCCGCAAATTTCTTCAGTTGGCAAGAAGGTGAGTTCTGCGGCTGCATATTTATGGATTGCGGCCGCACATTTTTGGACTGCGGCCGCTAGGCAATCTTCTGCGGCCTCGTATTTGTGCTTCTGCACCCTTTATTTCCTTATGCCTTGGAATACTTCTTTTTGAGTCGTATTTCATCTCGGGAGACAAAACTTCCAGCATTCCTGCAATTTTCACAATTTCATTAATTTCGGGAATACAATTAGTACTTTTAGACTAAAAAAAAGCTAAAAGGTGCTAATAAGCAGTCAAAATCCCCACTTATCAATTCTACCAAAATTAAGTCTTTGCTTGTCCTCAAGAAAATAAATTAGTTCCCACCTCCAAAACTTATGGGTCATTTCAGCGAGTCAAAGGTGAGCCATCCACACATCAGTTGAGACCAACAATTACCCACACTACTCATGTATTATCAACAAGGTGACAAGTTAAGCATTCGTGCACATATAGTTCTAATGTGACATTTGAGCTTCAAGAATTGACTTTACTCATCAAGAACCCTTGCTCTACCATGTAGGTCATGGTGGATTCCAAACTCTTCCTCCTCTACTTTCCATATGCCTAGATCACTTAAGAAATTTATCACTCAATCCAAATATTTTTGAAAGGTTCACTCACCTCTCTCAAGAGAATATCACAAGTACGGCTTCAAGTACCATAGGCTTGCCTCTCATGTAGATCGCTACTAATGTAAGCTCATTCGGTTTGAAATCTAGTAGGACTTCTTTTGGGATGTAGTGAAGTCTTTTGGGTTAGGGTAGGATACCGTATGGGTAAGTGGTTACACCTTTCCTTAAGCACTCCATCTTTCATTTCTCGACTCACACTTTGCCAATTCTTAGAGGCACTTTCTTTTCATTGGGGATTAGAGAGACTTAGAATCACTCTTTCTTGATCATTTCATTATTTTTCTCCCTTTTTGATTTCTCCATGTTTGGGATCATTAACTGTTTTTGAATCCTATCAACCCTTCCACTTATTCACTTTTTGTATCTTTCTTTTTGTTCTTTTCTTTTCTTGCCTTTTCTTCTCTTAGAGATAAATTTCTTTTCTCTTTTTGTGCCTTGATACCTTTTTCAAATTTATTATCTCTCTCCCCGAACTTACCTTTTAAGCCATTTGTTTGAAAACAGTGTTAAGGAAAGCTTGGTTGTCAAGAGAGGGTCACGACCAAACGGGTAAAGGGTTGTAACATGGTTATTAAATGAGAAAGTCTAGAGGGTAAAAGGGGTTGACTTGGGATAATGACAATGGTTGGTAATAGAAAACTCAAATGGGCCAAGGAGAGCCTACAATCACTTCTCAAACCAAGCAAAACTTAGGATTTCGCCTTGAAACACATTCGGGGCAAGTGCTAGACCCTTCTCACGGATACTTGGACTAGCAACATTTTATCTCACCCCTCACACAACCAAATTGTAAAAGAGGATATATTCGAGGGCCCACAACGACCACATTCAAGTTTAAAGATCACTACGGTCCAATTAAATCACTCGATGATTGCCAAACTCAACACAAGAGTCACAAAGTTACTAACTAGATATATTTCTTTCAAAAACCTTGTTTCTAACCATAAGCATGTAGTTAAGTGTGTTGGTGCCAATTGAAGCATGGTTTACTCTTCGAGCATGACTTAATTAGGTCATTATATTCATTACTACTACTATTGTTACCTAAACATAAAAAACTGACTCATTCCCTTAAGAAGGTTGTAATGCCATCCATCTTTGGGATGAATCATCCAGTTCACACAACAACTACATTTGGAAAGAACTGTGACATTAAGAAAATCAAAGGCTTATTATCTACTAAAACATAAAAAAAATCTACTAAATCAAACAAAGAAGCTACGAAATCAAATAAAGAGCTAATAAAGAAACAAAAATAAAGAAGCTTATAAGCAAAAATTACTAAAGATAGAATGAGTACACATAATGAGAGAAAGAGAGAGAATATGTATACATAATAAGAAAAGAGAGAATAATATTAAGTTATTACATGCCAAATGTCTCAGAATGTATCAAATATAATAAATAAACTCCCCCCTCGAATAAAGATAAGCATTGTCCCTAATGCTTAACAAAATAAGAGTAAAAGAGGGGAAAGAGTGAAGAGAACTCCCTATGGCTCCTTGGACATCTCTGTGTCCCCACCAATGTCATCGCCCTCAGGCTCAACCAACTCAATCTCATCATCCTCAACTCTGGGTGTGGCTGGGTTGGCGAACATCTAACGCACTGCCTCAGTAGTGTCGGCAGCAAGGTCAGGCTCTTCAGACTGGCCAGCTGGTGCCAGCAGTGCAAATGGTGCTGCAGGATCTAGGACAAAATGGTGTGGGCCAAGCAGCATGTCAAAAGGGAGATCTCCGGTAGTAGCAAGCCTAGTCACTTGTCTCTGAAGCTTGTCCACTGACTTCTTGATGGCCTAGGACTTTCTCATCTTTTTTACTTCTTTTCCCATCTCTTCGATCACTGAACCATGCTGTACCAAGGTAGCCATAATAGTGTTCTAGTTCTCTAGGAGCTTCTTCAATGTCTATTCAACTGTCGGGGGGAAACTGAGGCGCTTGAACAGAAGACTGTGCTACAACAATACTGGATAATTCAGATAGCTTTGTAGTGGCTGTTTGCATCCAGTTGTTGAGGCTCGTCAATGTCTAGGAGAGTCGCAACGTAGAAAGTGGGACAGTAAGCATAAGCACTGGCTTCAAAGACGAGGTGGGAGCTGTGGAAGGAACTGTAGTAGGGGCTATGGATGATAATAGAGGCATAACTGCGGTATTGGAGGATGGTTCGACCAAAGTGGATGGAACATCAACTGCCTCAGCGGCTACCATAACTGGCTCATCAGACTGGCCCACGGTGGTAGGAGGCTGAACTTTCTTCTTCGGATTGTTCGCATCCATTAGTTAATACCAAGTAAAAGGCTTCTTCGACTTCACCTTTGTGTCATAATCCCTCGGCTCTACCCTTGCATCCGTGAAATATTTTGTAATAGTGTTGAGATACGAGTAGGACAAGTCATCATGTCGAGCAATCACTGAGATGTTAGCCGACATCACGGCACCCACATTGATAGGGCACCCGACCATAATAGAAGCAACCAGAACTGCCCGAGGAATCAGAAGGTAAGTCTCATTCTGGCTCAGGTCCAGTCTAATGCAAGAAAAGTTTTTCCACCCCTTTGCCTCGAAACTCAAAGTGCTCTGATGGATAGGAATCCCAACGGCAATCCATAGTGGTGGTGGCCCTGGTGCTTTTAGAATCTCGCTATCCAAGGTCGGGTTGCGTCTCCCAATGCATATTTCTCCAAATATTCCTTTGACTCAACATCTTTGAAGCCCAAGTATGTGTTGAGTGTATGCTGATCAAATCTCACTTTTAGGTTACGTACTTAAGTCACTTTTCTCCCTTTTTATGTGATCCACATTGTCATAGAATTCACGGACTAGGTACTCTTTGGCGTCCACTATACTTTGAGTGAACCATATCCATCCCTTGTGTTCCCTGAACTATCTCAACACTGGTGGGTTTTACCTCTCCAAATATTTCAATAGAAATTGCCACTCAAGGGTTAGCAACCTCGTTGGCCACCAGGTATGAAAGCTGGTGAAGGCAGCCAAGCTAACAAATCGGTCCTCCCAAACCTCTTTCTTCTTCGACCTTTCAAGGCCGGCAGCTGTAGCATCTCCCCCTCTGCCATCATCGGGGATATCATGAACTGGAGCATCCTGTGCCTCAGGAACAGTGTAGCCGATGGCTCAGAAGCCCGACTAGCACTCTTCGATCCTTCGGAAGTGCTATGAGATGACGATGGCTCATCCATGAGCTGGTATCTCCTTGGCGGCATTGACTTTACGACCGACTGCTCCTGAACAGAGGCTGAGTTTCCTATGATGCTTTCCTAGACGGGATATATGAGATTGTGTCGGAGAGATTTGCACCTCTCCCCCTGCCGACTGTATCTTTCTTTGTAATTTTCTTTTGGTGTTCAAGGGGTAAGGCATTCTTGCCTCAACCCTGAGAAGGTTCACCTCTCCTTTTAGACGTGTCGTCTCGTCCCCTAGATCGAACCATTATCTGTAAGCAAAGGTGATTGTTAGTTGCAATTCAATGTGCAAACATACCCAGGAGACATGCAAGTAATATATAAACTAGAAGACACGGTGAGGGTACACAATCAAAGCGTGCTTGCAGGAAACAATATCTACGTTCCGCAAAATTTTCTTGCGGCCGTAGATGATGACTTGAGGACTTCAGAATTCCAATTATGACAACACCTCTAAGACCCAACAAATTCCATCTTTCTCATGATAAAGAATTGGCTGATGTGCGGCCGGAACACGATTTCTATGGTCCGCACAATTAAACTTGCGTCCGCACAATGGAGTCTCAAAGTAGGGACTCTCTGATGACGATAAAAGTGCATTTCTACGGACGCAATGGGCATTCTGCGGTCCGCACATTTTACCTTGCGGTCGTAGATCCCTTGTTCACTAATGCTGCCCTAAACTCAATTTCCAGACCGCACAAATTCAGCTGCGGCCGCAAAATTCAAAAATTACGAACAATTCAATTGTTTCATTCTAGGTTTTTCAATTCGTGCACAATTTGACATGGAAACATCATAGAAGCATGAAAATATGTTAGTCTAGTCCCCATAGAGCATGTATTATTTCACCCATTATAGATTTAACCCCACATGGATACACAATTGAATTCTAATGAAAAATGGCCTAAAAATAACTAAAAATCTACAAATTAAAAAAAAAAGATTAACAAGAATTTGAAGCATAATATATGAATGAGTGTAATGTGTGACTGATCAAGGATATTGTGTGTTTGGACAGATGAAATCACCAAGAAATTTCAAGAGGGCACTATTTCTATGCCTAGAGAGTGAAAAACGTAACAAATGCCCCAGTTCCTCTATTTATACTAGTTGGTTGGATAAGGAAAAGATGAGCGAGTACGACCACACTATTTAATGTGCTGTCCACACTATTTCATGTGCGGTCCGCGGAGTTTTGTGTGCGGCGACAGATTTCCTTTTGCGATCGAACATCAACCTTTTCTATGACAGACTAAACTTCAGAGAGTTGACATGTTTAATGTCAAGATCCGAATTACCCTCTGAACGGTCTCGTGATGGCACCTAATTTCTACGACTAGGTAAGCCTAATATTTGCGGAAAATAAGACAAAACAATAATAGAAACAACAAAGAAGAAGCAATAGTATAAGATTTAGCCGCTCGGCATTTACAGCTTTTACTTTCCCAAAACCCGGAACATCACAAAGTAACAAACTCTGAACTACTGTAGCTCTATATAAAGGAATAAGGAAAATGTATCTATATATCTCCTATATCTATTTTAGATTAGGAAGGGGACTCGTGAGATCCTGCGGACGCGGCAGAATTACCTCGCGGTCTCCTAAGAAACTGCTAAGATACGCCTAGCCACTGTACGGTGCACTGGTACTTGGATCTGCACATGGGGAAAACATGCGCAGGAAATGGCGCGAGTAATCCACATTCGGTACTCAGGAAAGGGCGTGAGTACTCCACATTCGGTACTCAGGAAGTGCCAAGCCTAACCCCAGTCAAGAAGTGACGAGGTTAGGTTGAGGCTCTATTGAGTTTTAAAAAAAGTTAGTTATAGATTTAAACAGTGAACTATAGATAAGAAATGATAAACAGGATTAATGGAAACTGGAAGAATTATAACAGAAAGAGAGCCCTCGGCTCAACACATTATATATCTCAACAGTAAAAATGCAATGCGGTACAATGGGAAAGCTCCCGGATCTCAGTCCGTAGTCCCAATTTAAATATGCTATGCAGTACAAGGGGAAAGCTCCCGAATCTCAGTCCATAGTCCCAATTTAAATATGCAATGCAGTACAGGGGGAAAGCTCCCGGATCTCAGTCCGTAGTCCCAATTTAAATATGCTATGCAGTACAAGGGGAAAGCTCCCGAATCTCAGTCCATAGTCCCAATTTAAATATGCAATGCAGTACAGGGGGAAAGCTCCCGGATCTCGGTCCGTAGTCCCAATTTAAATATGCAATGCAGTACAGGGGGAAAGCTCCTGGATCTCAGTTCGTAGTCCCAATTTAAATATGCAATGCAGTACAGGGGGAAAGCTCCCGGATTTCAGTCCGTAGTCCCAATTTAAATATGCGATGCAGAAGTATGTCGGATACGGCTTAATTAAACAGTTCAGGAAAAATAACAGGCAAGAATAAAGTAAAACTACCTAAATATGGGCAACTAGTAGAAAATAAGAGGAAATCAAGTAAGGACAGGTAGGAATGCTTATTCTTAAGCTAACTACTCAGTTAAGACAGGAAACAATAATATAGGAATGAAAATGAGTGATGTCGTGGAAGGAAAAGTGGAATTTTAGCAACAATGACCCGTGTACGCACTCGTCACCTCACGTACACGGCGTCCACATAACAAAATCAGTATAAAAATGCCTAAGGGGAAGTCCCCAACACAGAGTTAGGCAAGCCACTTACCTTTACTGCACTAATCAACTCAATACCACGCTCTTGCCACGAGTATCCAACTCCGGGTGGCCCAAATCTAGTCAATTCAATTGCATAGTGTAAATATCATTTCAAGGAAACAAAATAACTAATAAGTTCGAAGCTAATACGCAAAATTAGAAAATTCTCCCAAAATGTTCCCCAGGACCACGTCTCGAAAACGGATAAAAATTACAAATTCCAAACACCCATTCACTCACGAACTCACTCGAACAAGAATCATCAAAATCCAACGTCTAAATCTCCCTAGATCCTCAGATTTCTACTTGGGGAAGTTTCATCCCTAGATCCTCAGATTTCTAAATGCCAAGTCACAAACCTTTCGGTCCGCATAACTCTTCTACCTGGACTGAGCTGTGCTAAGTCTCTCCTGAATCACCTTCACCTTGTCCAGGGCATCCTGAACCAAGTCTGTACCCAATAATCGGGCCTCGCCCGACTCAAACCATCCCACTGGAGACCTTCACTGCCTACCATACAAGGCCTCATACGACGCCATCTGAATGCTGGACTGGTAGCTGTTATTATAAGCAAACTCTGTAAGAGGCAAGTATAGATCCCATGACCCTCCAAAATCTATCACACAGGCACGAAGAATATCCTCAAGAATCTGAATTGTGCGCTCGGACTGCCCGTCCGTCTGAGGGTGAAAGGCTGTACTCAACTCCACTTTGGTGCCTAACTCCTGCTGAACGGCTCTCCAGAACCGTGAAGTGAACTGTGTACCTCTGTCTGAAATGATGGAAACTGGAATGCCATTGAGGCGAACAATCTCTCTGATATAAATCTCAGCCAACCTATCAGATGAATATGTAGTCAACACTGGAATGAAATGGGCTGATTTGGTCAGCCGGTCCACAATCACCCAAATAGCATCATGCTTCCTCAAAGTCCAAGGAAGTCCAACCACAAAGTCCATGGTGATCCGCTCCCACTTCCACTATGGAAGCTCAATCTGCTGAAGTAACCCTCCCGGTCTCTGATGCTCACATTTGACTTGCTGACAGTTGAGACACTTGGCTACAAACTCCACTATATCCTTCTTTATCCTTCACCACCAATAGTGCTGTCTCAGATCCTGGTACATCTTCGCGGTACCCGGATGGATGGAATACCGCGAACTATGGGTCTCCTCAAGAATCAACTCCCGAAGCCCATCTACGTTGGGTACACAAATACGGCCCATCATCCTCATCACCCCGTCATCACCTATGGTCACATCCCTGGAATCACCCCACCAGACTCTATCCTGAAGAACCAGAAGGTGGGGATCATCATACTGGCGCTCTCTGATATGGTCATAAAGGGAAGGTCGAGAAACCACACAAGCTAATACCCAGCAAGGCTCAGAAAGATTCAATCTCACGAACTAACTGGCTAAGGACTGAACATCTAAGGCTAGAGGCCTCTCAGTTGCATGAAGGTATGCCAAACTCCCCAAACTCTCCGCCGGGCGACTCAAGGCGTCGACCACCACATTGGCCTTCCCATGGTGGTATAATATAGTGATGTCATATTCCTTTGGCAACTCCAACCACCTATGCTGGCACAAATTGAGATCCTTCCGCCTGAATATGTGCTGCAAACTCTGGTGATCCGTGAATATCTCAAAGGGAACACCATATAAATAATGACGCCATATCTTCAGGGCGTGAACAATCGCTGCCAACTCGAGATCATGAACATGGTAGTTTTTCTCATGCACCTTCAACTGCCTGGACGCATAGGCAATCACCCTACCGTCCTGCATCAACACCGCTCCCAGGCCAATCCTCGAAGCATCACAATAGACTATATAGGACCCAGAACCGGTAGGCAATACCAACACAGGAGCTGTAGTCAGGGCTGTCTTGAGCTTCTGAAAACTCTCCTCACACTCCTCAGTCCATATAAAAGGTTCACCCTTCTGGGTCAGTCTGGTCATGGGCGCTGAAATGGATGAAAATCCCTCCACAAAACGGCGATAATACCCAGCCAAACCGAGGAAACTGCGGATATCAATAGCTGAGGACGGTCTGGGCCAACTCTGCATCGCCTCCACCTTCTTCAGATATACCTTGATCCCATCCGAAGATACCACATGGCCTAGGAATGCCACAAAATCAAGCCAAAATTCACACTTAGAAAATTTGGCATACAACTTCTTCTCTCTCAAAGTCTGAAGCATGGTCCTCAAGTGCTGCTCATGATCCTCCTGGGACCGAGAATATACCAGAATGTCATCAATGAACACGATGACGAAAGTATCAAGATAAGGCCGAAATATGATGTGCATCAGGTGCATGAAGGCTGCTGGGGCATTGGTCAACCCAAATGACATAACAAGGAACTCATAGTGGCTATATCTGATCCTGAAGGAAATCTTCGGGATATCCGGCTCCCTAATCTTCCACTGATGATAACCCGAACGCAGATCAATCTTGGAGAACACCTTAGCACCCTGTAACTGGTCACACAGATCATCAAAGCGAGGCAATGGGTACCTGTTCTTCACGGTCACCTTATTCAGCTGCCGGTAGTCAATACACATATGCATCGAACCATCCTTTTTCTTACCAAACAACAACGGAGCACCCCAAGGTGATACAATGGGCCTGATGAAGCCTTTGTCAAGCAACTCCTGCAACTTCTCTTTCAACTGCTTCAACTCAGGAGGATCCATGCGATAGGGAGGAATGGAAATGGGCTGAGTGCCCGACAACAAGTCAATGCCGAAATCAATGTCTCTATCGGGCGGCATACCCGGAAGATCAGCTGGAAATACATCAGGATAGTCCCTGGCAACTGAAACTGACTCAACTGTAGAGGTCTCAACACTAACATCTCTCACATATGCCAAATACGCATCACACCCCTTCTCGACCATCCGCTGAGCCTTAAGAAAAGAAATGACTATGCGAGGAGTATACTCTAAGGAACCTCTCCATTCTAACCTCGATAATCCTGGCATAGCCAGCTTCAGGGTCTTGGCGTGACAATCAAGAATAGCATAGTAGGGAGACAGCCAGTCCATGCCCAAAATAACATCGAAATCTACCATACTGAGTAATAGTAAGTCAGCCCTAGTCTCAAAACCACTAATAACAATCAAGCACGACCGATATACAGGGTCCACAACAAGAGAATCTCCCACAGGAGTAGAAACATATACGGGGGAACTTAAAGAATCCCGAGATATCCCCAAATGTGAAGCAAAGTAAGAAGATACATATGAGTACGTAGAACTTGGATCAAATAACACGGATGCATCCCTATGACAAACATGTACAATACCTGTGATGACCAAATCTGAAGAAACGGCCTATGAACGGGCTGGAAGAGCATAATATCTGGCTTGGCCTCCCCCTCTAGGGCGACCTCGACCTCCCCGACCTCCACCTCGAGCTGTCTGAAAAGGTGGGGTAGAAGCTGGGGCTGGAAGAATAGCTGGGGGACCCAATGGAAGACATGGAACCTGATAAGTCTGAGGTGGTGCACCCCTCCTAGCTCTGGAGCAATCTCTGATCACATGACGAGGGTCACAATATCCAAAACAACCCCTCGGAGGACGTGGCGGCTGCTGCTGACTCTAAACTGGCTTGCTGGACTGGCCAATGATAACACCTCGAGCAGGAGGAACATGAGATACTGGTGGTGCATAATAAGGCTCCTGAGGTCTAGGAGGAGCTGGAATACCACTGGCTGTTGGAAGGGCTGAATGAATGGGGCGACTCACAAAACCCCTACCATAGCGTGCAGCTGGTGCACGAACTCCCAAAAAATGACCAGTCTCTCGAGACCTCTTGGCCTCTCTCTCCTCCCTATCCCGGGCTAACATACTCTCAATCCTACGGGCAACTCACGGCTTGCTGGTAAGTGATATCTGTCCCCAGCTCTCTGGCCATGCTGGTCCGAATACTGGGGTGGAGTCCCTCAATAAAGCGTCGAACCCTCTCTCTGACAGTGACAACCAAAGCTGGTGCATGACGAGCCAAATCGCTGTAACGGACTACATACTTTGACACAGTCATGGTACCCTGATGTAGCTGCTCAAACTCCGTATGCCAAGCATCCCTAAGGCTCTGAGGGACAAACTCAAGTAAAAACATCTCGGAGAACTGAGCCCAAGTAAGTGAGGCTGCCTTGTCCGGACTACTCAGCTCAAAAGCATGCCACTACTGATAAGCTTCTCCCTTCAGCTGGAAAGCAGTGAAAGAAACCCCACTCGTCTCCACGATACCCATAGTGCGGAGAATGTGATGACACTTCTCAAGAAAACACAGAGCGTCATCTGAATCTAATCTGCTGAACTCAGGTGGGTGGTACTTCTTGTACCTCTTAAGTCGGAGCTCCTCTTCTTCAGGTACAGCTACCCTAGCCTCATGCTGAGCTGGAGCTGCTGAGGGCATAAGAATATACTCTGGAACCTGCCCAATATGAACCCTCCGCTCAGGAGTACAAGTTGCGGGAGTATGTGTCCCTCCCCCGACCTGGGATGTAGCTGGAGCTATCGGAAGTAGTCCTGCCTGAGAAAGAGTACTGAAGGCACTCAAAAACTTAGCCAATGTCTCCTGGAGGGCTGGAGTAATAGTAGGGACCTCCTGTGCCCCTGCAACTGTGGCTGCTGGGGGCTTCTCTGCCTCTGCTCTAGCCGGTGCTCGGGCTGCACCGTGTGCTCGTCCTCTGCCCCTGCCCCTGCCCCTGGTGGCTCTAACTGGGGTCTCGGGTGCCTGGGCATCAGTACGTTCGGTACGAGTACGAACCATCTGTAAGCAAGAATAGAATAAAGTTTAAGAATTTGATGACAGTAACTAGCACGATAAGGAATTCCACAGAATTTGATTGTTCTTTACAGTTACATAGCCTCTCGAAATAGATACGGACGTCTCCGCACCGATCCGCAAGACTCTAATAAACTGGCTTGTGACTCCTATGAACCTAGACGCTCTAATACCAACTTGTCACGACCCGAATTACCCTCCTAACAGTCTCGTGATGGCACCTATTTTGCTACGACTAGGTAAGCCTAAAATTTGAGGAAAATAAGAAAAAAAAAATAGAAATAGTAAAGAAGAAGCAATAATATAAAATTTAGCCGCTCGACATTTACATCTTTTACTTTCCCAAAACCCGAAACATCACAAAGTCACAAACTCTGAACTACTGTAGCTCTATAAAAAGGAATAAGGAAAATGTATCTATATATCTCCTATATCTATACTAGAGTAGGAAGGGGACTCGTGAGATCCTGCAGACGCGGGAGAATTACCTCGCGGTCTCCTAAGCAGCTGCTAAGATACGCCTAGCCACTGTACGGTGCACTGGTACTTGGATATGCACATGGGGAAAACATGCACCGGAAAGGGCGTGAGTACTCCACATTCGGTACTCAGTAAGTGCCAAGCCTAACCCCAGTCAAGCAGTGACGAGGTCAGGTTGAGGCTCTATTGAGTTTTAAAACAAGTTAATTATAGATTTAAACAATGAACTATAGATAAGCAATGATAAACATGATCAATGGAAACTGGAAGAATTAATAACAGAAAGAGAGCCCTCAGCTCAGCACATTATATATCTCAATAGTAAAAATGTAATGCGGTACAAGGGGAAAGCTCCCGGATCTCAGTCCGTAGTCCCAATTTAAATATGCTATGAAGTACAGGGGGAAAGCTCTCGGATCTCGGTCCGTAGTCCCAATTTAAATATGCAATGCAGTACATGGGGAAAGCTCCCGAATCTCGATCCATAGTCCCAATTTAAATATGCAATGCAGTACACGGGGAAAGCTCCCGGATCTCGGTCTGTAGTCCCAATTTAAATATGCAATGCAGTACAGGGGAAAGCTCCCGGATCTCGGTCTGTAGTCCCAATTTAAATATGCGATGCAGAAGTATGTTGGATACGACTTAATTAAACAGTTCAGGAAAAAGAACATGCAAGAATAAAGTAAAACTACCTAAGCATGGTGCAACTAGTAGCAAATAAGAGGAAATCAAGTAAGGACAGGTAGGCATGCTTATTCTTAAGCTAACTACTCAGTTAAGACATGAAACAGTAATATAGGAATGAAAATGAGTGATGCCGTGGAAGGAAAAGTGGAATTTTAGCAACAATGACCCGTGTACGCACTTGTCACCTCACGTACACGGCATCCACCTAACAAGATTAGTATAAAAAGGCCTAAGGGGAAGTCCCCAATACAGAGTTAGGCAAGACACATACCTTGACTGTGCTAATCAACTCAATACCATGCTCTTGCCACGAGTATCCAACTCCGGGTGGTCCAAATCTAGTCAATTCGATTGCATAGTGTAAATATCATTTCAAGGAAACAAAATAACTAATAAGTTCGAAGCTAATACGCGAAATTAGGAAATTCGCCCAAAAAGTCCCCCGGGACCACGTCTTGGAAACGGATAAAAATTACAAATTTCGAACGCCCATTCACTCACGAACTCACTCGAACAAGAATCATCAAAATCCAACGTCTAAATCTCCCTAAATCCTCAGATTTCTGCTTGGGGAAGTTTCATCCCAATTTCATGGTTTTAATCCAAATTCATTGATTATATTGAGGAAATTGATAGAGATTAATGGTATACAAGTGAATTAAGGTTAGGAAACATTACCTATGAATCTCCTCTTCGAAGCCCACTGAAAATCGCCAAAACCTGAGCTCTAAATCATTTTTGGAGTTATGAATTTCAAACCCTTGGAATTTTGTATAAACAACCTAGGGATACCACACCTGCGACTCTTGGACCGTACCTGCAGAAAATCCATCGCAGGTGCGGAAAGTCACTTAACAGGGCTGGGGCTACACCTGTGGTCACTTGGCCTCATATGCAGTCCTGCACATGCGGTCCAGCACCTGTGGAACACAGACCGCACCTGCGACCGCTGGCATCCCCTACCTAAATTCCACATTTGCGAGCCCCAACTACGCACCTGCGTGTCCGCACCTGCGGTTCCCCATCCGCAGGTGCGGAACACCAGAACCATCATTGGTTCAGCTGAGCTCCAAGTTCCAAAATCACCCGTTGAGCCTCCGAAACACCCCTGAGACCCCCGGGACCTCAACCAAATACCAACCAGTCCTAATACCTGATTTAAACTTAGTCGAGCCTTTAAAACACATATCATAACATCAAAATCATCAATTATGCATGGATTCAAGCCTAAGAACTTATGAAATTTGCAAAATTCACATCCGATGTCGAAACACGTCAAAACTCTTCTGAATAACCTCAAATTTTGCACACAAGTCATAAATGACATTATGGACATGCTGTCGCTTTCGGAATTCCATTCCGAGTCCGATATCAAAAATGTACCTGTCGGCCGAAATCGCCGAAATTCTAACTTTCGCCAATTCAAGCCTAAATCTACAACCGATCTCGAAAACACATTCCGAACACGCTCCTAACCCCGAAATCACCCAAAGGAGATAACGGAGTTGACAAAATTCCATTCCAGATTCGTCTTTACACAGCTCTAGCTACGGCTTGATTTTAAAGGCTAAAATCCACATTTAAGGACTATGTGTCCAAAATCACTCCGAATTTTACCACTCAATACTCCGACAAGTTTCAATAACATAAATATACATGGGAGAAGCAGCTATTAGAGGATCGGGGCACTAACTCTCAAAACGACCGACCGGGTCGTTACACTTAACCTTTTATTTGTGCGGTCCGTAGATAATTGTGCGGCATTGCACTTTTTCTGCAACAACCGTAAATGTGCGGTCCGCAAAAGTCAACCGCGGTCCGCAATTCTTGTAACACTTAGCCAGATTTCTGTCCACAATTCCGGTAAGTCACACTCAGCCATGTAGCACACTTCAAATCAAGTTAGCATAAAAATAACACCTAAGTAGAAAAGAAAAAAGGAAAATAAACATGGGTTGCCTGCCAAGAAGCGCTTGATTTAATATCGTGGCACGATGTATAATATAATCAATTGAAATGAAGGACCGCCACGACGTGGCTATCTCCAACCTTTCCCAAATAGTGCTTCACCCGGTGACCATTGACTCAGCATACTTCATGGTTTTTGTTCTTCAAGTCGAATGCACCAAAGGGTTTCACACCCACAATTTCAAAAGGACCACTCCATTTAGACTTTAGCTTTCCGGGAAACTCAACCTTGAGTTAAACAACAATACAAGATCTCCCACCTTGAACTCTTTGTTCCAAATGTATTTGTCATGGAGATATTTCATCTTTTCTTTGTACAAGGACGAACTTGCATAAGAATGGTACCGGAACTCACCCAATTCATTCAAATGTGCAACCCTCAAGTTAGTGTCTACATCCTAATTAAGATTCAACTTATTTAGAGCCCACATGGCCTTGTGCTCTAGTTCCGCCGGAAGATGACAAGTTTTTTCAAACACCAACCATTATGGCTACATTTCGATAGTTTTTTTGTAAGCCGTCCAATAAGCCCACAATGCATCATCAATATTCTTGGACCAATCCGTCTAATTAGCATTCACCGTTTTGGACAAAATAATCTTTATCTCATGGTTGGAAACTTCCACTTGCCCACTAGCTTGTGGGTGATAAGGAGTCGTGACTTTGTGAGTAACACCATACTTTCTAAGCAAGGTATCGAAAGCCTTGTTGCAAACATGTGACCCTCCATCGCTTATAATAGCACGTGGAGTACTAAACCGTGTGAAAATATTTTTCTTCAAGAAAGCCACCACACTTCTCGCCTCATTGTTGGGTAAAGAAACGACCTCAACCCATTTGGACACATAATCAACCGCGACCAAGATGTAGGTGTTTCCACAAGAACTCACAAAAGGTCCATGAAGTCATACCCCACACATCGAAAATATCAATCTTCAAGATGGTTGTGAGAGGCATTTCATTCTTCTTTGAGATTCCACTGGCCCGTTGACATTCATCAAATCTTTTCACTAGATCACTTGAATCTTTGTAAAGAGTAGGCCAATAGAACTCGCGACTAAGCATTTTGGCTGCCGTTCTTGCTCCACCATGATGACCACCATATGGCATAGAATGACAAGCCCCAAGAATTTCACCTTTATCTTCTTCCGATACACATCTTCTAATCACCCCAATGTACAAATCTGGAAAAGCTATGGTTCACCCCAATAATAATCTTGACAATCCCGTTTGAGCTTCTTCCTTTGGTTTGAAGAGAACTCATCCAGAATGATTCCACGCACAAGAAAATTTGCTAGATCCGTGAATCATGACACCTTTTTCATTGAAATAGCCAAGAGTTGCTCATCGGGGAAGGATTCATTGATTTTGAGCCCATCACGCGGCCTCACCTCCTCATCCAAACAAGAGAAGTTGTCTGCCACTTGGTTTTCACTCCCTTTTATATCTTGGATGTCAATATCAAAATCTTGCAACAAAAGCACAAATCTCATCAACCGAGCTTAGGAGTCCTTCTTGCTCATAAGATAATGAAGCGCCGCATGATCCGTATGGACGATGAATTTGCACGCATCAAGTACGAGCAGAACATTTCAATTGCAAACACAATGACAAGGAGCTCTTCCTCCGTAACAGTGTAGTTAAATTGGGCACTATCATGGTCTTACTAGCATAGTAGACCGGATGAATAATTTTGTTGATGCGTTGCCCCAAAACAGCCCAACCGCTACGTCACTTGCATCACACATGAGTTCAAAAGGGGCTCTCCAATTTGGAGGGATGATGATTGGAGTAGTTGTCAACTTGTACTTCAATAACTTCAACAATTCAAAATCTCTCATGCAACCATCATTGTAGTTGAACTTTGCATCCTTCTCAAGAATCTTACACAACAGGTTCACCAGCTTAGAGAAATCTTTGATGAAACGTAAGTGAAACACCGCGTGGCCTAAGAAACTCCGCACACCCTTCACCGAAGTTGGAGGTGGAAGTTTAGAAATCACCTCAATATTTTCCTTGTCAACTTCAATTCCATTCTTTGAGATTTTGTGGCCAAGGAAAATGCCTTCCTTGACCATGAAATGACATTTCTCCCAATTAAGCACCAAATTTGTTTCTTCACATCTAGCCACCACTTTATCTAAATTTGCAAGAGAGTCATCAAAAGAATCTCCAACCACCGAGAAGTCATCCATGAAAACTTCAACGTAGTCCTCCACCATGTCTGTGAAGATAGCCATCACACACCTTTGAAAGATCGCCAGTGCATTGCACAAACCGAATGGCATCCGCTTGAAGGCGAAAGTACCATAGGGACATGTAAAGGTTGTATTCTCTTGCTCTTCCGGAGCAATAAGAATTTGGTTGTAGCCTGAATACCCATCAAGAAGGCAATAGAAAGCACATCCAGCCAATCTATCAAGCATTTGATCTAAGAAAGGAAGTGGAAAGTGATCCTTCCTTGTGACTTTGTTGAGCTTTCGATAGTCCATATACACCCTCCATTCGGTCACCGTTATTTTAGGAATCAACTAATTCTTGTCATTGGTAACCACCATCATGCCCCCATCTTTGGGACACATTGAAACGGAGAAGTCCACGAACTATTGGAGACGGAGTAGACAACACCGACATCTAACCAATTGATAATCTTCTTCTTGACAACTTCTTACATAGCCTCATTGAGTCTCCTTTGATGTCAATATATGGTTTGACGACATCGTCCAACTTGATCTTATGCATGAAAAAGGCGGGGATTATCCCCCGAATATCCGCCAATGTCCACCTAATAGCCTTCTTCCTCTTTTGTAGCACCGCCTATGTGGAATCTACCTGCACGTTAGTCAAACAAGAGGAAAGAATAACTGGTAAAGTAGAACAAGGACCAATAAATTCATACCAAATATGTGGAGGCAATGGCTTCAACTCCAAGATAGGAGTCTTTTCAATAGAAGGCTTTGTAGGAGGAGGAGTCCTATTTTCAAGATCCAAGGACAATTTTCGGGATGCATAGTTGTACGACCCCATTCTTTGCAAAGAGTTTACACATTACATGAATCCATCCATCTCATTATCATCAAAGTTGAGAAAGACGGCCTCCAACAGATCACCAACATTTATTGCAGCACTTGTGTCATCAATAATAACATCGGTCACCAAGTCCACAAAAGAGCACACCTCATTGCTATTTGGTTGCCGTATGGAATTACACACATGGAAGCCACTTTTTCATCACCAACCTAGAATGTAAGTTTTCCGACTTCAAAATCACAAAGAGCCTTCCCCGTAGCAAGGAAATGTCTTGCAAGAATAACTGACACCTAATCAACTTCACAATCTAGAATGACAAAATCCGCCGAAAGATTGAATTTATCAACACGAACCAAGACATCTTCAATAACTCCCAAGGGTCTCTTCATAGTATGATTGGCCATTTGCAATCTCATAGAGGCGAGTCTTAGTTTTCCAATCCCCAAAGTCTTGAAAACCGAATACGGCATCAAATTGATACTTGCCCCAAGATGACAAAGAGCTTTAGCAAACTCGGCACTACAAGGAATCCTAAAAGCACCGGGATCCTCCAACTTAGGAGCCATTTAATGCACGATTTCACTCACTTGATGAGTACTTTTGATCGTTTCAAAAATCATTGACTGTTTGTTTGTCACAAATCCTTCATGAACTTTGCATAACCGGGCATTTTCTCCAAAGCTTCGACTAATGGCACATTTATTGAAAGACTCTTCATCATTTGAATGAACTTATTGAATTGGTTTTCACTATTTTGCTTGGCAAGTCTTTGAGGGTATGGAGGTGGAGGCTTAGGCAATGGTGCCTTAGCCTTTTGCACTATTGGCTTCGGTGTGCCAATAATATGATCCCTAGATGGGTTTACCTAATCTTGAGTATCTTCCACAATAGCATCAATATCAATCCAGACTTCATCATTAGGTTGCACCTCATTACTCGGGATCTCTTATTCTTGCACCACTTGCTCAACATCCACAAGTTTCCTTTGACGCGAGGTGGGTGCATTCCCACCTCTTCCACTTCTTGTAGTAACGACCATGGCATGCCCCGTATTGTTTCCTCCCTTTGGGTTTACTATCGTGTCACTTGGTATTCTCCCCTTAGGACGATAATGTAGAGTTTGAGAGATTTTTTCCATTTGAATTTCTATGTTGCGGATTGATATGGTGTCTGAGGCAAGTTGGGCATCTGAATCGAATTCTTTTCCATCATTTGCTTGAAAATCAATATGCCCCATCTTGTTGTTTGAAGAACTGGAACAATGGGAAGGATAAGAAGGCGGGTTGTTCGGTTGTTGATACATTGGGGGCCTTTGAAAGCCCAACCCCGAGTTGCCTTGATTGTTGTTCCATCCTCCTTGATTGTTACCCCCCAATTTCCTTGATTGTTGTTGTTATGTCAATTACCTTGATTGTTTCCGCCACTCCAATTTCCTTGATTGTTTTTGAGGTGGCCATTGTTGTTGGTTTGGGCCTTGGAAGTTGTTTTTTTGCCCTTGAAAGTTGTTCACGTATTGCACCTCCTCTTCTTGTTCATTATAAGAATCATCTTGATCAAAACCACTATCTTCTTGCACATAATTCTCCACTCGATTTTGCACCTGTGGAACTTTAGTCCTCCTCTTGTTTACCATTATGTTCACTCCCTCCATGGCATTGAATTTCTTGGGATTTTTCACTTGATTTAGTTGGGACTTTTCTAGTTGCGTCATGGTGGTTGTCAACTCGGCAATGGCTTGCCCATGGTCTTGCGATTCTTTGTGAAGATGAATCATGTTTGGGTCACCTTGTGGAACATTGGCTCGAGATTTCCAAGCCGATGAAGCTTCCACCATCTCATCCAAAATCTCACACGCCTCTGCATAAGGCTTTGTCATGAAATTCCCATCGGCAGGTTGATTCACTACACATTGGTTGGTTGTGTTAACCCCATGATAAAAAGCTTGTTGGAACATATTCTCCATCATATCGTTGTTGGGACATTCCTTAACCATTGTTCTATAGGTTTTCATATCTCGTGTAGTGGTTCATTTGGCTCTTGATTGAATGCCAAAGTCTCATCTCAAAGTGTAGCCATGTGTCCTGGAGAGAATAACTTAGAAATAAACTTTTCCGCCAACTCATCCCGAGTGTGAATAGAATGGTTCAACAATCGTTCCAACCAATCTAAAGCTTTCCCTCGTAGAGAGAAGGGAAAAAGTCTTAGCCTAAATTCATCCTTAGAGAGATTTGTTTGTTTGCTCCCCCAAAAAATGTGCACAAATCCCTTCAAATGTTTGTACGCATTTTGAGTTGGAGCACCGGTGAAGAAAACCCGTTGCTCAAGCAAAGTGATCATCACATTGGTGATTTGAAAGTTGCCCGCCCTAATATGGGGAAGGACTATTGCACTTGCATATCCTTTATTGGGTAATATCCGGTGTGGAGACGCTCGTGATGGAGGTGGGGGTGGAGCAGGGACATTGTCATGAGGCACTCGGCCTCTTTTATTGGCTTGAGGTTCAAAAGGAATCTCATCAACTGTATCATCCTCGACGTCCACATCCCCCAAAGGTAAATTTTCGAGCTCATTGTTCGCCATGGTTGTACCTACGATTTCTCAAACAACTTAGTAACACAGAAGGAAAATAAGATATTCTATAAGCACACCCAAATATATAGCTAACACCGTTTAACTCTAAGGCAATGAAGCTATAAATTTATGACGTCCACAACTCACCTCTATAGGAGATATGATACGGTCGTATGCAATAATAAATACCCAACTATGAGTCGGGGTCGAATTCACTGGGAGTTATGATGGGTGTTAGGAGTATATATTTGAAGAAAGCAAATGGGTTATCTAAGATTGCACTTCCACAATAGGGTTTTGTTTTCTATTTCTACTGTTACTCTAATGAATGCAAGCTAAAGATAATAAATTATAGATAAATATTTTTGAGGTTTTTCTAATTGGATTAGGCCTAGGGATGTGACCATAACCTAGGTGTTTTCCTAATGGGATAAAGATGTTTATACTTGTTTTGTTTATTGGGGGTGTATTATAGCTCTCAACTCCACGTTACCCACTCAATACCTCTCAGTCAAAGAGTGATTTTGCCTAATTTGGATTTCTCAAGTACAACCGGGTATCAACCAAAACAGTTGATAAGAGCTCAAGTCGGGTTCTTACTATCTTTAATTTGAACCCTTTAACCAGGTTAATCAATCTATCAATTAACTAATTCCTTGTTAGCTAAGTTATCCTAGGCTAAGTCTCTCTTTCTCAAGTAGAGACTAAGTGCGATAGGCATGAATCAATGTTTGCAACCATTAATTCTAAAATTGAAGCATGAACTAAGCTAAATAATCAACACCCAATCATAAACAATCATAAAATTAATCACCCATAAGGTTTGCACACTAGGGTTGGGTCATGACCTAGTAAAAATCTAGATACTCATAATGGGATTTGAAGAAAATAAAGATAAAAAGCTAATTAAACTCATAACGGAAGATTAAAATGATGAAATCTAATGTTCAAATACTCAAATAAGCTAAAACTTCCTAAAATAACAAAGAGAAACGACTACAACAACTTTATATGTTCAAACTTGACCTAATTTTGTGAACTCGTCTATTTATAGAGGGCCCAAAATCACGGATAAAAATGCCCCTCGGGAGGTTCTGCGGCCGCAAAATTCCATGTGCGGTCCGCAGATTTCTTTAGTTTGAAGGAAGGTGAGTTCTGCAGCCGCACATTTGTGGACTGCGGTCGCGAGGCACTCTTCTGCGGCCGCATAATTCTTGCGCGGTCTGCACTTCACAAAGGCTCCTAGACCTGGTCTTTTTGCATACTCTCTGATCTTTGACTCTTAAGCCTAGTTCTGCGCCGTACAATTCATGTGCGCTCCGCACATTGCTGAAAATTCTGTTAGATTTTTCTTCTTGGTTTGCGGTCATAGATGGAATTCTATGGTCCGCAGTTTCTTTTATGGACCGCACATTTATGCTTCTGTTCCCTTTATTGCCGTGTGCCTCAGAATACTCCTTTTTGAGTCAGATTTCATCTCGAGAGACCAAACTTCTAGCATTCCTGCAATTTGCACAATTTCATTAGTTTCGGGAACACAATTCAATACTTTCAAACTAAAATAAAAGCTAAAAGATGTTAATAAGCAGTTATAATCCCAACTTATCAGTGTACCCTGGGAAAACATGATTCTTTGGGAATGGTGTACCCTGATTGTCTTACTGGTGCTTCAACTAAGGATTGGTGTACCTTATGTTGGGGAAACGCGATGAGGGAATGTTGTACCCTATGTTAACAATGATATCTGGGAGTGGTATACCCTGCATTTCATCTTGACTCAACTAGGGAATGGTGTATCCTATGTTGGAAAACACTGCTAGGGATTGGAGTACCCTACACTGGTAATGAGACTAGGGAGTAGTGTACCCTATGTCTAAAATATAATTAACTAGGGAGTGATGTACCCTATGTTGGAAAACATAGGTAGGGATTGGTGTACCCTATACTGGTAAGGAGACTGGGGAGTGGTGTACCATATGTCTAGAATATCATCAGCTAGGGAGTGGGGTACCCTATGTTGGAAAATACAGGTAGGGATTGGTGTACCTTATACAGGTAAGGAAACTAGGGAGTGATGTACCCTATTTCTAAGATATCATCAACTAAGGAGTGGAGTACCCTATGTTGGAAAATACAACTAGGATCAGTGTACCCTATACTGGTAAGGAGACTAGGGATTGTTGTACCCTATGTCTAACATATTACAACTAGGGAGTAGGGTACCTTATGTTGGAAAACATAACTAGGGATTGGTGTATCCTATACTGGTAAGGAGACTAGGGAGTGGTGTATCCTATGTCAAAAAATATCATCAACTAGGGAGTGGGGTGCCCTATGTTGGAAAATACAGCCAGGGATTGGTGTACCCTATACTACCATACTTTCTTTTCTTTTATTTTTTTCATTTTATTTATTTATTTTAGAGAATGAGTAAAATGCGGGAAAGAACTTTGGAGAAGACTTCCCTTTTCAGAGTTGTTGCTACAGAGCTGTTTCTAGCCCCCATACAGTTTCTTTTTGGTTGCACCTGCTTCTTGCAAGGTTGCTTTTGGATTGCACCTATTTTTTGTTTTTCAAACAAATAATAATTTGTCAGTTTGAAACGGTGGTTGGTTTTGTGGCCTTGAGTGTTTCAGTCACTTGATCTTGACCAATCTTCTTTTGACTATGATTTTAACTGCAGCTGGTTGTTTCCTGGATACCGAGTGCCTTTCTGGCCCCAGAGATTAATTCAAACTTTCGCCACGACGGTGAGTCGTGTGGGACTTAAGCTTTCCAAGTTTATTTTGCCTCTGTGGGCGTTGCTTTTGACTTCTTTCTTCAAAGTTCCAATTTCAGAGCCTTGGGAAATCTTTGACTTTTCAAACTTTGCAAGACGGTTAGTCACGTGGGACCCAACCTTTCCAACTTCATTTTGCCCTTGTAAGCACTTCCATTTGTAGCTAGTGCTGTATTGGTGTATTGCTAGCCGGTCGCCGAATGCGTGCGGAGGTTGTAGCAGAATCCGGTGACAATTCTCCACCCATGTCCTTCTAGAGCTAGCTACATCAGTAGATCATTGATTAGCATACCTCCTCTGCTTAACTCCGTCAAGCCTGTACGAGTAGTAAAGAAGTATAGAGCACTTGGCCAGTCGGGGTCGACTTGATGCCCTTGCCGAGGCTGGGTGCCCCTTGAATATATCAGCTTGTGTCGGAGGAGAGCCTTGTAAATCAGCTTTGCCATCTATTCCTTGTCTTAGTTTTGGAACAAAGTTAGACCGAAAGGTATTCAAATAAAAAAAATCAATGGAATGGAGAATGAGTTTAAACAAGAGGTATCCCTTTCGGGGAAAGGAAATAAAAGGACTTACCTGGAGTACGTGCGGACTTCAATGAACATGACATGGCTTTTGGACTGGATGCCTGATCTGTGTAAACCATCTGACTCTCATAAATTCATTTCAAATTTTCCTCGAAACTGAGAAACCTTGACCAGGACCGTGTCGATGCCAATGATTGTGAGGATCCTCTTTTCGATCAGTGGCGCCCTTTGCGGGTTTTCACCAGCTGAACTTTCTAATTTCTCTTCTCACCATTGCGTATAGTGCTCTTTGCGAATTTTTACTAACAAGACTCTCTCATTTTAGTTTCTTTACTCCCCATCACCTTACGGTGCCCGTGAGGGTTTTCACCAATAAGACTCTCTCATTTTATTTCTATCATTTTGGTTGCATCAGACCCAAGTAACTGTATCCTCCAATTTTGAACATCTTTGACGATTAATCAGAAGGAATTGAAAGGGATTGAGGTAAAATAATTTGGATATGATTACAAATTTGGAACCTTTCAAGCGAAACCATCGGCGAACCTGATGAGTGGTGATTTTACCACTCATTCTAGACATTTTTCTTTAGATTTTGCGTCTATTAATTTTAATATGAGGTCTTTTATGGTGTGTATTATTAGATTCAGGAAAATGATGTCATGAAAAGAGTTGAATTCAATTGAAGTGGAATCTAGCAAAAAAGGGTTGAAACAATGGTAAACCCTTTAGTGAAACCGCATCTGCGACCTCGCGTGTGCGAGGTGGAAGACCGCATCTGCGGAATTAAGCTACTAAGCACTGGAACCTCATCTGCGGTAAGAATCCGCGCCTGCGAAATCGCTGGAGCGACTAATTGATCCGCATCTACGGAGAAGGGAATTTCACACAGGCTCGCATCTGCGATTAATTATCCGCATCTGCGGAGACGCATTTGCATGAATTGTCCGCATCTGCGGTGTAGGAAATCTCCTGAGTTTACGCATCTGCGACAGGCTATCCGCTTCTGCAGAGATGCACTTGCGAGGATACTTCCGCAGGTGCGGTCAACGGGCTTCAAACCTGGGCAGGAATGACATTTCACATTTTCTAAACTCTAAACCCACAAATACACGACCTAGCTCATTTGTAAAACATCTTTGGCTTATTTTAAGTCATTAGACTAGAGAGAACAAGTTTTGGAAGCTATGGTTCTTGCACACACACTTGGGTCTTGAAGATTTGAAGCTTTTGGTTGAGAATTTCTTACTAATTTATGCTCATTTCTTCATTTCCTTGCTTTGTATTGAATATTTAAGTGTGTGGTATTTATTTCCAACACTTGAATCTTGTTTATGGAAATATTCATATTTAAAGTGTAGATTAAATATCTTGTTGTGCTTATGTACTGAACGATTTTATTTATTATGAAGTGAGTTGTTGTTTCTTTAATTATTCTTGTTCTTTAATATTTCCAAAGGGATTAGCTAACCCTAAGACTCGCCCATTAACTTGGAATTAATTTTGGGAAAGATTATTTGGGGTTGGAAAAGATTAATTAACAAGAACTTGAGGTTTTAACCCTCATTTTATAAATTCTACCTAGGGATAGGATTGAACTACTTGTAGCCATATCCGGGTGTGCTTAATCTCTTGATTTTTTTAGGGATAATTCAATTAGGAAGTCTTGTTAGTCTTCGGAAGAAGCTAATACATAATTTTTACCCTTGGCTAATTAACATAAACTCGCTCATATTTGTTAAATCATGAAATACATTGGATCGTTACTTGAGTGTAAATCCCGATGCATCCATTCTTGTAGCCAGATCATTTACTTGCTTTATAGGTTAGTTTACGTTTTTGCATTTAGCTATAATATTTTAGCCACCAAATTCTAAGTGTTTGGCATTGCATAACAAGTGATAATTCTCTTATATTCCTAATGCCTACATATTGTTCTCTGTGGGTGTAATGACCCGGCCGGTCGTTTCATGAGATTAGCCCATTTTCCCACATTTATGCTTTATCATATATTTCTTAGCCTGTTTATGTTGTGTTGGGTCGGATGGTTTGGGTTCGGAGTGGTCGTGGTGAGAACAGAGGCACTTAGCCTCTTAAAGTAGCCTAATAGTTAAAAAGTCAAACTGAGAGTTGAGTTATTGGTAAACGACCTCGGAATATGGATTTTATGGCTCGGATATCTTTTCTAGGTGATTTGGCACTTAGGAGTGTGTTCGGAATGAAGTTTCGATGTCCGGTGTAGAATTAGGCTTGAATTGGCGAAAGTTAGTTTTTGGCGATTTTCGGTCGGCAGTGGAAAATAGGCTATCAGGGTCAGAATGGAATTCTGGAAGTTGGAACAGGTTCGTAATGTCATTTTGGATATGTGTGCAAATTTTCAGGTCAATCGGATGTGTTTTGGTTAGGTTCGACATCATTGGCGAAATTTAGAAGTTTCACAGTTCATAGGCTTGAATTTGATGTAATTTTGGTGTTTTCGTATTGTTTTTGGTGTTTCGAGGGATCAAATAAGTTTGAATGATGCTATGGGGTGTGTTGGTATGTTTGGTTGGGGCCCCGAGGGGCTCGGGATTGATTTCGGATGGTTGGCAGAGGTTTGAACTTGGGAAATTTGCAGCAAATAGCTGCTGGTGTGGCCGCACTTGCGGATGGGCAGCCGCAGGTGCGACGCCGCACGTGCGAAGAATTGGCTGCACCTGCGAAGCCGCATGTGCGGAAAAGGGACCGCATGTGAGAGAAAGGGATTGTTAGTGGGTTTTCACAAGTGCGCACCTGGGACCGCAGGTGCGGGTCCATATGTGCGGATTTACTGCACAGAACAGTATAAAAGAATGCCTCCGTGAAATTTTGGTTATTCTTCCATTGTTGCATGTGGGTGGAGCTTATTTGAGAGAAAATTGAAGAAGGTATTCGAGGGTCTTCAGTGGAGTTAAGTTCCCGAACTATATAACTCGTTTCTATGCTATTTTGATTCGGATTAGGCTTGTAATTTGAAGAATTAAAGTGGAAAAAGTTGGGAAAAATGGGGAGGAAGATTGGAAATTATTTTGGTGATTTGAGTGGGCAATGGTCAGGTTGTGGAGTTTTTGGTATGTATAGAATCGTGGGAGGATGAGGATTCTAGTGATGTAAATTTTATTGAATTCCGAGACGTGGGCCCGGGGCTCGGTTTTGGCCGAATTTCGAGAATTGTGTTAAAATTTATATCTTTCGATTGGGTTTTGTTCCGTTAGCGTGTATTGATGATGTTAATATAATTTTGGTTAGATTCGGAGCATTTGGGAGCCAACGAGGGGCAAGCGCATCGCGGAGTAGCTTTTGGGCTGTTTTGAGGTAAGTAATGATTGTAATTCTGAACCCGAGGGTATGAAATCCCGTTATTTGATGTTGTGTTGATAAATGAGGTGACGCACACACTAGGTGACGAGCGTGGGGGCATGCACCAATAGGGATTGTGACTTGGTCCGTCCCGTAGCGACTATTAAGCCGCATATTCGATTTGAAACCTTACGACATCCTGCCTTTTAGAAGTTTATACTTGTTATGGGATGTGAGCCGTGCTTGGGGCCTTGTGCCGACATGTTTAGACCCTAAGGGGGTACTTTTACACTATTCTACCACTATTCTGTTAGTAAATTGTGAGCTCAGTCATTGTTTCCTACTTGTTGTTATTTTCACTGTTATCACACTGCTTTGAAAAATGTGAAAAGTATTTGGGTTGAGTCCCGTAAGTAGAGATAAATTGCCCAAGTGGCTTGTGAGGGTGACTGAGTCAGGCAGAAAGCCGAGTATGTGAGGATAGCTATGGATCGAGCTGCATGCCGCAGCAGTATATATGTGTCAGGCCGAGCGCCGAGTATGTGAGGATAGTTATGGGACGGGCTGCACGCCGCAACAATATATGTGTTATATATTATATGTGGGTCGGGATGCACGCCACAAAAATATGGATTATATATATACGGAGCGGGCTGCACGCCACAACAATATATGTTATATATGGATCGGGCTGTACGCCGGAGCAATATACATATAGGATCGGGCTGCACGCCGCAACAGATAGCGCTTGGGCTGAAGGAGCCCCTCCAGGAGTCACTACACCCCCCAGTGAGCGCAATCGACTATTATATGGATCGGGATGCACGCCGCAACAATATATGTTATATATATGGATCGGGCTGCGCCGCAGCAGTATAAATATATATGTATGTATAAATGAAGTGGAGCGGGCTGCCCGCTGCAGCAGTTATGTGCGTTCATGGTACTTGCTGAGTACGAGTGTTAAGTGAGAGCATGAGATACTGATTTTGGAGTCACGAGTAACCGAGAGGCTTGCCCGAGACGCTTTATTGAGAGTGATACTGTGCCCGAGGGGCTTATATTTTATGAAAATGTTTTTTTCCACTCTTCTTTACACTGAGCCTCTGATAATAAATGTTGGATAAAAGTTTTCCTACGAGATTTTTAAATGGAAATCGGAGTTTTTATGAAATATTCGGAATTGTAGATTTCTGACTTGATTTATTCATTTCCACTATTATTCATTATATGGATTTACATGATTTAAATGCTCGTCACTACACTCATGTTTTTAGTTACATTGATTACTTACTGAGTTGGCGTACTCACGTTACTCCCTGCACCTCTGTGTGCAGATCCAGGTACCGGACCATCTCGCCAGTTGATTTCCGGACGAGCTTGGAGTTGTCCGAGGATTGAGGTAGCTGCTCAACTTCCCCAGCTCACCTCCTTTACTTCCCTCAGATTATAATTTTTTTTGGTCTTTTGTACCTCAGACTTTGGTTGTAGCAAGACGATGCTAATGACAGTTGACTCCAGGTCTTGGGGAAGTGTGTATTTTTTATCTCTTTATGATATTTTTAAAATCTGCTAAATTTTTGGTGAAATTATGGGATATATTGATAACCTGAAATGGTTGGCTAGCCTAGTTCCATGATAGGCGTCATCACGATCGGCTTAGGATTTGGGGTCATGACAAGCTAGTATCAGAGCATAGGTCACATAGGACTCAACGGTGATGAGCAGGTTTAGTAGAGTCTTGTGGATCGGTACGGAGACGTTTGTACTTATCTTCGAGAGGCTACAGAACCCTTAGGAACAATCTCATTTTTTCTTGAATTCTGTCGTGCCATTTGAATGGTTCTGGAAGTCTAAACTTCTGTTGTTTCATTCTCTCACAGATGGTGAGGACTCGCGCCACCGATCAGGGCGATCGTCCACCAGCTAGACCAGCGAGGGTTCGAGGCCGCGGTCGAGGCCGTGGTAGAGGTAGGGGCCAGCCCGTGCGGCAGCCAGGGCAGTATCAGTTGATCCCCCAACTGTTCAGGATCAGGTTCCCGCCACAGATACTCCAGCGGGACAGGCTCAGGCACCGGCAATGCCTATTGTTATTCCAAGTCTTCAGGAGACCTTGGCTCAGATCTTGACGGTGTGTACCAGCTTCTTAGGCCGGGGAGGCAGTCAGACTCCCGTTTCCCGGACACCTGAGCAGGCTACTCAGGGCCAGCAGAAAACGGGGGTGGTTCCAGCTCAGCCGGTTGCTCCAGTTCAGGACTTCGTGCTCCCAGCTATGCCAGATGATGAGCAGCGAAGGCTAGAGAGGTTTAGTAGACTACAGCCTCCGACATTTAGTGGTGCTGAGGGCGAGGATGCCCAGGGTTTTCTAGATAAGTGCAAGAGGATGTTGCGTTCTGCTGGGATTTTGGAGACCAGTGGGGTCTTATTTGCTACTTTTCAGTTTTCTGGTGCTGCTTTTCACTTGGTGGGAGTCTTTTGAGAGGCGTAGGACTGTTGGTTCAGCACCCTTTACCTGGCAGCAGTTCTCCACTATCTTCTTGGAGAAATATGTACCCCAGTCTCACAGGGAGGAGTAGCGCATGCTTTTTGAGCAGCTGCATCAGAGAGAGCTATCAGTGATGCAGTATGAGATGCGGTTTTCGAAGTTGGCTCGTCATGCCACCGAGTTGGTCCCTACTAATAGAGAGAGGATTAGGAGGTTTATAGATGGCCTTACTTATCAACTCCGCCTTTTCAGGACCCGGGAGAGAGTATCAGATGCTACATTTGAGCAGGTTGTTGATATTGCTCGAGATATTGAGTCAGTTCGCCGCTAGGAGCGGGTAGAGAGGGAGGTCAAGAGGCTTCGTGGATCGGGTGGTTCTAGTGGTGCTCCTTCCAGGGGGCAGTTTCAGCATTTCAAGTGCCGATCATTTAGGCCTCGCCCAGCCTATAATGGTGCATCCTCGGGGCATGGTCCCCACGGTTTTCAGCCAGGCCATTTTTTATTCGGTGCCCTTCCAGCCCAGAGTGCAGCTCGAGCACCATCAACTCTGGATTCTTCTATGCATGGTTCTTTTAGTGACCATTCTGGTGCCAGGGGTTCATTTCAGTCCCAGTCTCCAGCTCCAAGGAGCTGTTATGAGTGTGGAGAGTTCGATCATATGAGGAGGCAATTTTCTCATCTTCTTGGAGGTCCATCTCAACTGAGGAGCCAGCCTTTGACTTCAGCTCTAGTTACTTTACCACCCACCCATGCAACCAGGAGTTGTAGTCAGTCAGCTAGAGGCCGCCCTAGAGGGGGAGGTCGAGCAGGTGGAGGTCAGGCCCGTATGTATGCCTTTCCAGCCAGGCCATATGCTATGGCCTCCGATGCAGTGATCGCAGGTATTGTCTCAGTCTGTTGCCGAGATGCTTTGGCTTTATTTGACCCTGATTCTACATATTCCTATGTTTCTTCATATTTTGCCCATTTTATAGATATGCCCCGTGAGTCTTTAGTTACATCTGTTCATGTGTCGACTCCAGTGGGCGATACTGTTGTTGTGGACCGTGTGTATCGATCATGTGTGATACCTATTGGGGGTCTGGAGACCTGAGTAGACCTACTGTTACTCAGCATGGTCGATTTTGATGTGATATTGGGCATGGACTGGTTATCTCTGTGTCATGCCGTTCTTGATTGTCACGCTAAGATCGTGACCTTAGCTATGCCCGGATATCTGAGTTATGTGCCTAGCAGGGTGATTTCCTACCTGAAGGCTTAACATATGGTTGAGAAGGGGTGTTTATCATATCTGGATTTTGTGAGGGATGTCAGTGGTGAGACTCCCGCTATTGATTCGATTCCTGTGGTCTGTGACTTTCCGGAAGTGTTTCCTGCAGACCTGCCAGGCATGCCACCTGACAGGGACATTGATTTTGGTATTGACCTGGTGCCAGGAACTCATCCTATTTCTATTCCACCTTATCGTATGACACCAACAGAGCTAAAGGAATTAAAGGAGCAACTTCAGGAACTCCTAGATAAGGGTTCATTCGTCCTAGTGTGTCACCTTGGGGTGTACCGGTGTTGTTTGTAAATAAGAAGGATGGTTCTATGCGTATGTGTATTGACTATCGACAGCTGAACAGGGTTACGGTGAAGAATCGGTATCCTTTGCCTCGTATAGATGACTTGTTTGATCAGTTGAAGGGTTCCAGGGTATTTTCCAAGATTGACTTGTCTTCTGGCTATCATCAGTTGAAGATTCGGGGGCCAGACATCCCAAAGACTGCTTTCAGGACTAGATATGGTCATTATGAGTTTCTGGTTATGTCATTCGCGCTGACCAATGCCCCATCAACCTTTATGCACTTGATGCACAGTGTATTCCGACCTTATCTGGATTCTTTCGTCATCGTGTTCATTGACGATATCTTGGTGTATTACCGATCTCGGGAGGATCATGAGCAGCATTTGAGAGTTGTGCTTCAGACCTTGAGAGAGAAGAGATTGTATGCCAAATTTTTGAAGTGTGAGTTCTGGATTGATTCAGTAGCGTTCTTAGGGCACGTGGTGTTCAGTGAGGGTATTGAGGTTGATCCGAAGAAGGTAGAGACGGTGCAAAGTTGGCCTAGACCGTCATCAGCTACTGAGATTCGCAGTTTCCTTGGTTTGGCATGGTACTATCGCCGTTTCGTCGAGGGATTTTCATCTATTGCATAACCTATGACCAGACTGACCCAGAAGGGTGCTCAGTTCAGGTGGACTGAGGAGTGTGAGGAGAGATTTCAGAAGCTCAAGTCATCTTTGACTACAACTCCGGTATTGATTTTTCCTACGGGTTCAGGTTCTTATACATTTTACTGTGATGCCTCGAGAGTTGGCCTTGGAGCGGTTTTGATGCATGACGGTAGGGTGATTTCCTACACGTCCAGACAGTTGAAGGTGCACGAGAAGAATTATCCAGTGCACGATCTTGAGCTAGCAGCTATTGTTCACGCCTTGAAGATTTGGCGTCATTATTTGTATGGAGTGCATTGTGAGATTTTCACTGATCACCGTAGTTTGCAGCATCTGCTTAAGCAGAAAGATCTGAATTTGCTCCAGAGGAGGTGGTTGGAGCTCCTTAAGGACTATGACCTCACTATTTTATATCATCCGGGAAAGGCCAATGTAGTGGCCGATGCCCTGAGTCGCAAGGCAGAGAGTTTGGCCTACCTTCCAATAGCAGAGCGTCCATTAGCACTTGATGTTCAGGCTTTAGCAGGTCAGTTGATGAGACTGGATCTATCAGAGCCTCCGCGGGTATTTGCTTGTGTAGCCTCCAGGTCTTCTCTTTATGATCAGATCAGAGCACGCTAGTATGGAGATCTTCACTTGCTTGTTCTTCAGGACAGGGTCCACTGCGATGATGGGGTCATGAGGATGCAGGGCCGGATTTGCGTGCCCAATGTGGATGGTCTTCGAGATTTGATTCTAGCTGAGGCCCATAGTTCGCGGTATTCCATCCATCCGGGTGCCGCGAAGATGTATCAGGATCTGAGATAGTATTATTGGTGGAGGTAGATGAAGAGAGATGTTGTCGAGTTTTTGGCTCGGTGTCTAAACTGTCAGCAGGTCAAGTATGAGCACCAGAGGCCAGGGGGACTGCTTCAGAGATTTGATGTTCCAGAGTGGAAGTGGGAGCGGATCACCATGGACTTCGTAGTTGGGCTCCCACGGACTTCGAGGAGGTTTGATGCTCTATGGGTTATTATGGATCGGCTGACCAAGTCCCCGCACTTCATTCCTGTTGGTACTACTTATTCTTCGGAGCGGTTAGCTGAGATTTATATCAGGGAGATTGTCCAATTGCATGGGGTTCCATTTTCTATCATTTATGACAGAGGTACTCAGTTCACATCTTAGTTTTGGAGAGCCGTACAGAGAGAGTTGGGTACTCAGGTCGAGTTGAGCACTGCGTTTCATCCTTAGACCGATGGGTAGTCGGAGTGTACTATTCATATTTTTGAGGATATGTTGCGTGCATGTGTCATTGATTTTGGGGGTTCATGGGACCCGTTTTTGCCACTCGCGGAGTTTGCATATAATAATAGTTATCAGTCGAGTATCCAGATGGCTCCGTATGAGGTTTTATATGGCCGGAGGTGCAGTTCTACGGTTGGTTGGTTTGAGCCGGGTGAGGCTAGGCTATTGGCACAGACTTGGTTCAGGATGCGTTGGGTAAGGCGAAGTTGATTCAGGAACAGTTTCGCACGGCGCAGTCTAGGAATAAGAGTTATGCGGACCGGAAGGTGCGAGATGTGTCTTTCATGGTTGGGGATAAGGTGTTGCTGAAAGTGTCACCCATGAAGGGTGTTATGAGATTCAGGAATAGGGGAAAGCTGAGTCCCCAGTTCATTGGGCCATTTGAGGTGCTTTAGAGGGTTGGGGAGGTGGCTTATAGACTTGCTATTCCTCCCAGTTTATCGAGTATTCACATGGTGTTCCATGTTTCGATGCTCCGGAAGTATGTTGCTGACCCGTCTCATGTTTTGGACTTCAGCACGGTTCAGCTCGAGGATGATATGTCATATGAGGTAGAGCTAGTGGCTATTTTGGGTCATCAGGTCAGAAAGCTGAGGTCTAAGGATATGGCTTCAGTGAAGGTTCAGTGGAGAGGATAGCCGGTGGAGAATGCCACCACGTAGGCCGATCGGGAGATGCGGGACAAATATCCTCACTTATTCGAGACTCCAGGTATGTTTCTAGACCCGTTCGAGGACGAACGTTTGTTTAAGAGGGGGAGGATGTAACGACCCGACCGGTCGTTTCGTGAGATTAGCCCCGTTTCCCCCATTTCTGCTTTATCATATATTGCTTAGCCTGTTTATGTTGTGTTGGGTCGGATGGTTTGGGTTCAGAGTGGTCGTGGTGAGAACAGAGGCACTTAGCCTCTTAAAGTAGCCTAATAGTTGAAAAGTCAAACTGAGAGTTGACTTATTGGTAAATGACCTCAGAATGCAGATTTTATAGCTCGGATAGCTTCGCTAGGTGATTTGGGACTTATTAGTTGTTCGGAATGAAGTTTTGATGTCCGGTGTAGAATTAGGCTTGAATTGGCGAAAGTTAGTTTTTGGCGATTTTCGGTCGGCAGTGGAAAATAGGCTATCGGTGTCAGAATGGAATTCCAAAAGTTGGAACAGGTTCGTAATTTCATTTTGGATATGTGTGCAAATTTCCAGTTCAATCGGATATGTTTTGGTTGGGTTCGGCATCATTGGCGAAATTTAGAAGTTTCAAAGTTCATAGGCTTGAATTTGATGTAATTTTGGTGTTTTTGTGTTGTTTTTGGTGTTTCAAGGGCTCGACTAAGTTTGAATGATGCTATGGGGTGTGTTGGTATGTTTGGTTGGGGCCCCGAGGGGCTCGAGATTGATTTTGGATGGTTGGCAGAGGTTTGAACTTGGGAAATTTGCAGCAAATAGCTGCTGGTGTGGCCGCACCTGCGGATAGGCAGCCGCAGGTGCGACGCCATAGGTGTGAAGGTCCATGCGTAGGTGCGAAAGGAGGCTAGGCAGGAGGAGTCCGCATGTGCGAAGAATTGGCCGCACCTGCGAAGCCGCAGGTGCAGAAAAGGGACTGCATGTGCGAGAAAGGGACTGTTAGTGGGTTTCGCAGGTGTGCACCTGGGAGCGCAGGTGCGAGGAAAGGTCCGCAGGTGCGGATTTACTGGGCAGAACAGTATAAAAAAATGCCTCCGCAAAATTTTGGTTATTCTTCCATTGTTGCATGTGGGTGGAGCTTATTTGAGAGCAAATTGAAGAAGCTATTCGAGGGTCTTCAGTGGAGGTAAGTTCCCGGAGTATATAACTCGTTTCTATGCTATTTTGATTCAGATTAGGCTTGTAATTTGAAGAATTAGAGTGGAAAAAGTTGGGAAAAATGGGGAGGAAGATTGGAAATTTTTTTGGTGATTTGAGTGGGCATTTATGGCCCGATTGTGGAGTTTTTGGTATGTATAGAATCGTGGGAGGATGAGGATTCTAGTGATGTAAATTTTATTGAATTCAGAGACGTGGGCTCGGGGCTCGATTTTGGCCGAATTTCGAGAATTGTGTTAAAATTTATATCTTTCGATTGGGTTTTGTTCCGTTAGTGTGTATTGATGATGTTAATCTAATTTTTGTCAGATTAATCGGAGCATTTGGGAGCCAATTCGAGGGGCAAACGCATCGCAGAGTAGCTTTTGGGTTGTTTTGAGGTAAGTAACGATTGTAACTCTGAACCTGAGGGTATGACACCCCGTTATTTGATATTGTGTTGATAATGAGGTGACGCACACGCTAGGTGACGAGCGTGGGGGCGTGCACCGATAGGGATTGTGACTTGGTCCGTCCCGTAGCGACTACTAAGCCGCGTATTCGATTTGAAACCTTATGAAATCCTATCTTTTAGAAGTTTATACTTTTTATGGGATGTGAGCATGCTTGGGGCCTTGTGCCGACCTGTTTAGACCCTCAGGGGGTACTTTTACACTATTCTACCACTATCCTGTTAGTAAATTGTGAGCTCAGTCATTGTTTCCTACTTGTTGTTATTTTCACTGTTATCACACTGCTTTGAAAACTATGAAAAGTATTTTGGGCTGAGTCCCGTAAGTAGAGATAAATTGCCCAAGTGGCTTGTGAGGGTGACTGAGTCCAGTCGAGAGCCGAGTGTGTGAGGATAGCTATGGATCGGGTTGCACGTCGCAGCAGTATATATGTGTCAGGCCGAGCACCGAGTATGTGAGGATAGTTATGGGACGGGCTGCACGTTGCAACAATATATGTGTTATATATTATATGTGGGTCCCGCTGCACGCCGCATCAATATAGATTATATATATACGGATCGGGCTGCATGCCGCAACAATATATGTTATATATGGATCGGGCTGTACGCCCCAGCAATATACATATTGGATCGGGATGCACGTCGCAGTAGATATAACGTGTGGGCTGAAGGAGCCCCTCTAGGAGTCTGTACACCCCCCAGTGAGCGCAGTCGACTATTATATGGATCATGCTTCACGCCGCAGCAATATATGTTATGTATATGGATTGGGCTGCACGCCGCAACAGTATAAATATATATGTATATATAAATGAAGTGGAGCGGGCTGCCTGCCGCAACAGTTGTGTGTGTTCATGGTACTTGCTGAGTACGAGTGTTAAGTGAGAGCATGAGATACTGATTTTGGAGTCACGAGTAACCGAGAGGCTTGCCCGAGAGGCTTTATTGTGAGTGATACTGTGCCCGAGTGGCTTATATTTTATGAAAATGTTTTTTTCCACTCTTCTTTACACTGAGTCTCTGATAATAAATGTTGGATAAAAGTTTTCCCACGAGATTTTTAAATGGAAATCGGAATTTTTATGAAATATTCGGAATTATAGATTTCTGACTTGATTTATGCATTTCCACTGTTATTCATTATATGGATTTACATGATTTAAATGCTCGTCACTACACTCATGTTTTTAGTTACATTGATTACTTACTGAGCTGGCGTACTCACATTACTCCCTGCACCTTTGTGTGCAGATCCAGGTACCAGACCATCTCACTAGTTGATTTCCGGACGAGCTTGGAGTTGTCCAAGGATTGAGGTAGCTGCTCAACGTCCCCAGCTCACCTCCTTTCCTTCCCTCAAATTATAATTTCTTTTGGTATTTTTTACCTCAGACTTTGGTTGTATCAAGACATTGTTGTACATTGTATTTTCAGTCTTAGATGCTCATGACAGTTGACTCGAGGTCTTGGGGAAGTGTGTATTTGTTATCTCTTTCTGATATTTTTAAAATCTGCTAAATTTTTGTGAAATTATGGGATATATTGATAATCTGAAATGGTTGGCTAGCCTAGTTCCATGATAGGCGCAATCACGGCCGGCTTAGGATTTGGGGTCATGACAGTGGGATTCGACCCCGACTCATAGTTGGATAAACTATATTGCCTGCGACCGTGTCCATTTACTTTTTAGTAGTAGATTTGGACGTCATCAAAATTGGTGCCGCTGTCGGGGAGAAATTTGGCGTATTTAGGTTGTTTGGGAAGTAAGCGTAAGTGCTTTGGTCTAAACTTTTGAATATTTGTGTAGTTATTTTCTCATCTTTGTTATATATTCTTGATTGTTTCTTGTTTATTTTCTTATTTTTGAAAAAAAAATGGCGTCATATAATGAAAATTGGTCGGATGGTAGTTGTTCATACTTTGATGACCCTTGTCCTTATTGTTGAGGACCACACTCGTGGCAAAATAATTTAAATATTCCCGGGGGCGGATTGTGCGCACAATCTCAAACCCATGAGTGGAGTATTTGTGATAAGTGTGGTAGTCAAAATGGTCATTGGGATAACTGTGCTTATTTGTCTATCCCTTCCCCAAGCCCCAGCTATGATGATTCTACTTTTTGTGATGACAACTATAGGGACATGGAAGTGGAAGAAGTTGATCGTGGTCAAAATGGAGAGTTCAATATCATGTTAGAATACCTACTTGAAGGAGGAAACAAAGAGCAAAATGCCTTGGAGGAGCTTTTGGAAAATAACCTCCAAAATGATTTGGCGCTTGAAAGGTTGAACTTACGAATGGGAGAGATTCTTGAAGCTTTAGAGGTCCAAAATGCCTCGAAAGTGAATGATAGCAAAGAACCTTCCTTAGATGTGGAAGCCGAAAATCCTTCCTTGGCACTTGATCAAAACCAAGAAGAACTCTCAAATGCTCAAAATGATAAAATGATGTTCATGATGGAGGCCATTCTTGAAAATGAGGAGAAGCAAAGCTTGACACTCGAGGACTTGAAACAAGGCTTGACTCAAAATGATGATGATATCCGCACCTTGTAAAAGCAAATGAAATCATTGATTGAGGCTCATTATGCCTATCAATTTGAAAGTGTGGAAGAAGGTCAAGAAGAGTCCAACTCCGAGGAAGAAAGTGAGATTTACTTTGAGGAATCAAGAATTGAACATCCGCCAACTGACTCCATGAGTGTTAGTGATATCGAGAAAAATATGGAATTAGAGTCAACCGGAGTAAATGAAAATATGATTGAGATCGACTATAGTCCGGTGGAAAAAAAAGGATGTCAAAATCCGGGAAGAATTGCAATGTGGAGGTTTGAAGTCACATTCCAAGCATTTTTCAACATTAGAATTGTGTGGTGATATGGAAATTAAACCACACGAGTCAATGAGCGATTGCGAGGAGGAAAGACAAAGGCCATACATCTTACAATTTGAGGGAACAAGGCAAAACGACATTCCTCACATGAAAGTCAGGGAATGCAAAATGAAGAAATTGACGCTTGGATTGATCATCAACTTACCATCCCCCACTGCTTGTGGTCTCAAGAATGATTCCAAGTTAGGTTCCCAATTCATGTCGTCCAAGTGGAGAAAAGTGGTAAAGTTAACCGCATCGTGCCACGACGTTAAATGCGGCGCTTGGTGGGAGGCAACCCATCATTTTTAAAATTTTTAGTCATTTCTGAATTTTTCTTTTTTATAATAGTTTATTACGTTATTTTTGACTAATCTTCTATGTTTCAAATTTTTTGGAGTTGAATTAAGGGGTTTGAGGTGTTGGAGTGCACAAAAACAATGGCTGAAAAATATGTGCATCAACTATCTGGTGTAACCGTATCTGTGGAGCTTTCACCGCAGATGCGCCCAGTTAAACGCAAATGCAGATTTTTAGCGCAGAAGCGGTTTGGAAGCTGCATAAGCGCCTCCACAGAAGCGCCAAAAATTCCGCAGATGCGGTCAAACGGGTAAATTACAAAACCCTTCTTCAGTCAGGTAAGAGTCTAATTTCCCCAAATCCTCACAACTCCCTCTCCTCTCTCACGCGGCTGATCTTCACACAACTTCTCACACTCAGAATTATCAAGCACAAGTCCACATGGGTACCATGTCTCTCATCTACTCCTCTCTTCTACTTCTATTTTCCTTCTTCTTCATCTCATCTGTTCTATCGTCAAGTTTTCAATTTTTTTTATTTCTATAATCACTGTAGTTTTAGGAGTGAGGGAAAATGGTTGAGAGTGTCTCTGTGTGTGTGCTGATAATGATGAAACAAATTTTTGGGAAGTCTGAGTACCAATTTAATTTGAAAAAGCATGTCATCATCTCTGCTTGTCATGTGTTTGACAAATTGTCCAAAAGAAAATTTCTAGTTAAGTACCATGAAATCAGTTTTAATAGAATCGTCGGTTCATGTAGTGCACTAATTTAGAAGTCTTGAGTATAAATTATGTGCTAAAAATCTTGTTTGATAAGTAAAAGAGTCGAAAATTCTAGGCTTTGGAACCCTTTGATGAACATCGCAGGAGCGGAAAAAGTGCTGCAGATGCAGCCTCGCACCTGCGTTGACTGTTCTGCAGGTGCGAACTTTGGTGAGATGGGAAAACTGCAGAAGCGGCTAAATCAGAAGCGGGACCGCACTTGCGATGGTCCTTCCACATGTGCGGAAACTGGGCAGAATTCATTAGCTTTGCATCTGGACCTTCGAGGGCCCGTTCGACTCGATTCTTTGGCCTAATTGCTTTGTTTTAAATTGCCTAACATGATTCTACTGCCCGACTAACGTTGTTTCGATTTTTTGAAGGTACTTTGAGCTAAAAGAGACCCTAACATGAACGAAAATGCCTCGCTAGATCATGAAATTGAGGATGAAGCTATGGATGAACAATTTTACCAGTCACGCTTCATGTCAACTGATTGTCACCGCCAGTATTATGACAACCTCCTCACCAAAAAGATGGTTCTTGAAAAGGGGATCTCCGAGGAGAAATTGCCCGAGCTACTCCTAGAATTCTATGGCTGTCTTCAAGTCTTCGGCTGGTCGTGCTTCATGCCTACGCCATGCAAGTCAATGAGAGTGGGTTCATGAATTTTACGCTAATCTTAAGCGTACAAACTTCACCGACCCACAACTCATCATAAGGGGTAAGACAGTGAGGTTGGTACTGAGAAGATTAATGACATACTCGAGATTCCTGACCATCCACTCGAACCAGTGCTAGAAAAGGATCATTGCAATAAAGCAGAATGGCTTGTTTCTAAACTCTATCCCGCAAGCATGAGAGCAAAATGGGCCAAGAAGAGAAAGGGTTGGAAGTCGATCGACTTCACAGCTGAAGATAAAATATAGCTCTACATCCTGTGCAACAGGGTATCACCCTGTGGAAATGTTTCAGATGTATCATACACTAGAGCCTTGATCATTGCATTCCTTCTTGACGGTATTCCTATGAATGTTGGCCATTATATCCTACGTTAGCTGAGAGAGTACTTGCACGACGATAACCCAGGGTTGATATTTCCTTCACTAATCACAGAGTTGTGTAGGCGAGCAGAGGTTAAGGTGCGCAACACTGATCATTGGTTGCCGACCGACAAACCCTTTCATCCGTTGAGAGTAACGGGCGAGGGTAGTGCAGTAAATAGCAAGAAGAGGAAAGTCACCACTGCAGGCAGACTAGAGTCATCCTTACAGGCAGCAGTGCTTGAGGGACCATTTGGGATGTTGAACTCGCAGCTTGGCGTCATCCGTGACTTAGTGTCACAACTCCCCAGTGGACCCTCACACCCCCAGCCTGGGACCGAGTACTTCACTAGGGATGACATGAAGACCTACTTAGATGCACAGAAAAAGCAGGCAGAGTTCTCAGGAGAAAATAGCAGCATCTGTTGGCAGACTCGAGGCCTCCTATGGCAACTTGGCCACTGCACATGTAGATCTTTATTCAAGGAAAAAGCGAGAAACAAGAAGAAGGGAAAGTTTATGATCAAAATGTGGAGAGGCATCAAAGCCATCTTCAAATGGGGGTAGCCGAACATGAAGATACTTGTTGCTGATGCTGAGGATAGCAAGGACTACTCTTTAATATCGAGTGCTGATGATGATGATGCTAATAATACTGATGATGATGTGGGCGAGAGTTCTCAGCAGCAGTGATTAGCCCTTCTCCCGCAGTTTCCTAGTCTGATGCAGACCTCAGGGAGACCTCAAACTGCTCTTATTTTCTTTTGACATTGTTCAGTGAGGACACTGCAATATTTTTAGTTGGGGGTGGCTTTAGGGAGTATACTTTATTCGTACATTGATGCTATATATGTGCCCTTGTCGGGTTTATGTTGTGGTATAGATATTGTGTGCCCTTGCCGGGCTTGTTTTATTATTGCTTATCATGTGCTCTTGCCGAGCGTGGTTGTGATTGGTTGTACATTTGCAAGATTAGTCACTTTTGTTATTCTGTCTTATTTTTCTTTCATTACTTATTTTCTTTAGTAGTTTTTAGTTTATTTTATTTTTGTTCATTTAGTTTTATGTTATTTTTGTTCATTTAGCATTAGTTGCTTTTGTTATTTTAGTTTCTTTAAGTGGTTTTTGTTATTTTATTTTATTTTATTTCTTTAGTGTTTATTTTATCTTCTTTAATAGTTTTAGTTTACATTTTAATTCTTTAGTAGTATTTCCTTGGGTTTTATTTATGCCACGATTCTTTCCCGTGGAATATTTTTGTGTTGAACCGGGTAACTTTTCCTTATGATGGATGGTGTGATGACTTTCTTAAGGGAATACGTCTTGTTTTATTATGTGGAGACTTTTGGATTATTTGGTAATAACAAATTAGTCTCTTGTATGTGAAATGTGAATTAAGAATACCCCTCCGAATTTTGATTTTAAATTGAAAAAGTAAGTTGCATGGGGAAGAATAATTTGTGTGACAACTTTTTGGCTCATTTGGTGACTCTTTGCCCACTAGTTACGATGATATTTCTCTAAATGCTTTTAGTAAGAAGTGAAATTCATCCGTCTTAATTAGTTCATGAGCCATGTGTGTTAGTTTTTGTTATAAATAATTCTTGTGTTTACTTCTATCATCTTGAACTTGCCCGGTTGGTCTTTCAATGCTAATGTTAATTATGTTTGGTTGAAGGAATGACCTTAGGCATTATTTGTGACCTTTGAAAAATCTTCTTTAGCTTTTCAAGCCTACCATTGCATAAATATTATCACTAGTTTACCCCATTTGAGCCTTTAACCTTTTCTTTGGCCACCTCATTACAAACCTTTACCTTTTGTGAAACAATTCCCTCTTTTGAACCCGTTCCTCCTTGAATATTGAGAATGAGGCTAAAAGCCTAAGTTGGGGGGGTTGGCGTCAAGTTGGAAATTGGTAAGGTTGCACATTGAGCGTAGAAGCATATACCTCAAAGTTGTTTATATGAAGTTACTCAAGCTCCAAAGAAAATAGTTGTATATAAA